>JAXBDA010004077.1:0-30794 GCA_036023075.1 Gaultheria prostrata | reverse complement strand
AAAAGTGTTTTGGATGGCCGAGATGTGCGCTCAGGCACCACGTAGGATGGTGCCCGCTCGGCATTGAAAAACTCCTCGTTAACAGAGGAGGAAAAGGAGAAGAGTAAATTTTTTTGGAGTGCCTGAAATAAATTATGGAACTTGCAAAAGGGTAGTTTTGGAAAACTACTGTAACTTGGAGCCCCTCCATCAATTTTTGGAATGCTATTATCAATTCCCTACTGTTATAATCAATGTGGTTATGTTTTGCACGATAACCCCCAGATGTCAATGCGATAGTAACACATTACAAAGAAAAAAAGTGAGAACAATCTCCAGTCAGATCAAATGCCGGTTGCCTAAGTAGAGGGACGTCCTTCTCTCTCACCTTGAACGAGACCAAGAGTGAGAGAGAACACCCAACCTCTACTGACTTTGGGAGGGCACCGTGAGTTTCACTTGGTGGGGTCAGGGGAGAGGCAGTGTCCCTCCTTCTAGCTATGCTTAAGGCCTGGACTTAGTTTTCAGTGCCGAGTGGGCACCAGGTGACACTGCCACGTGGTACTCGTTGGCTCATCTGGGCCGTCCATTCATGTTTTGAACGATTCAGATCTGTTGGAGTAAATTTATTCTTCAAATTTACAAAAAAATGCCACCGAATAACCCCAACATGCAGATCTGGGCCGTCCAAAACATGGATAGACTACCCGGATGAACCAACGGGCACCACGTGGCCGTCTGCATACACAAATTTTCCCCTTATTACGTGACTCTACTTTACGATCTCGACGGCTTGCTCTCCCAAAATCCCACATACTAAGAGAAGACATTACGGGAACGCGTACATGATTAGGCTGGACATAGGCAGAGCCAATGACAAAAGGGCTAAGAACAATTAGAGTAAATATCATTTACATGTAGACAAAAATGTCTCATTTTTTGGCGTACCAAAATAAAAAATGTCTATTACTTCGGCCCCTTCGAACCAAAATCTTGGCTCTGCTTTGATTTAAAAGGATCTTTTAAGGCTCTCCAAGCTGTGGCCACACACGGAAGATTTGTGTGATCATGTGCTCGATCAGCCGAACAATGAGGAAGATTCGAGCGGAGTATGTTTAAGAACCTTTAGAACACAAAGGTGATGATGACGCGTGGACGTTTAATTTTTCCGATAAATACCAGAAGAATATTCGTGAGAAAGGATTTTAAAATACATGTACAAGAGACTGTGAGTAAAACCTAATTGATCAATGCATTTTAAAAGCTTTGGAAAACATAGATATTTACTTGATCATCGGAGGGCATTTCCAGTTGGCCACACTGGCTTAGTGTCCCTAACGATTTTCTCTTCTGCGGTCAATAGGGTTCTAGATCAAGGTCGTTATCTACTAAGCAAGATCTCAAATTAAGATAAAACCTCGTACAAAAACGGAGTCCTAAACCCGGCCTTGACATATACATATAACGATGAAAGAGGCAATTGGGCGCAAAAAGTTGTGTTGACGTTGAGTCTTTACCAGTAGTAATGAGATGACTTTGGCAGGAAATGTCGATTTTTTTTTATAACTTGGTATATGGGTTAGGTTAACTGAAAACTCGGACGCGGGGTTGCTGTTGTGCACAGGTTGCACAATCACAGTTGTCCACTAGTGTTTTTAGCGGTTCGGATTGAAAACAATCTGTTCGCGTGAACAGTTCTTCTCTGTTATTTGAAATCTAGGCCGTCCATCCAAACAACGGATGGTCCGAATTGTGTACAGCAGCTTGGTCCGGATTGTGTACAGCAGCAACCCTGCGTCCCTGCTCCAACTTGGACAAAATATTTCTAAACAATGGTAACGTTGTAAGAGAGAATGTGACAAAGGAGATTAGTAGATCATGTGCATTTTAATCTATCTAATTAAAATGCAAAAGAGGACTCCAACAAAAATTTAGAGTGGAATATCTTCTATATGTAAGTTTTTTGGATTGCGCTCATTAGTAAAATGCTCTGGAGCATGAATGAAAGAAGCATAGTAATGAGCACAAAAATTTGATTTGGGTGTCTAGGCCTGCCCTCCCTGATACCTTTCGACGTTGATTTGGAGGCATGATTTTGTAGCAAAACGTCCATGTAGCTCCTCGGTTCTTGAAGGTTTAGGGGGCCACTGTTTCAGTAGTATTCTGAGAGCAGCCACTTTGTGCATATTGCCAAAGGTTAGGTCTGTTTCCAATTATTACCGACCTATACTTCTAATGATAGGGGACTAGATGGGTTTCTGTTATTGTTATTCACTCTTACTACGTAAGAATCCAGCCTCCGTCCCACTTTTTGAAGGGAGGCTTTAATTTATTTTGAGTGGCATTAGTAATTTTTGGGTGGTGTTAGTAGTTTGTGGTATATATATGAATAACCTATAACATAAATATGCTTAGAACCATTCAACCAACCGACTCATTTGAAACGAGTCAAATTGGGTTCATAGGTTCGGGTCAATATTGACACCCCTACTTTCAAATCACTACGTAAACAAAGAGTCGTAGCCAATTTGCAAAATCTATTTTTCCTACTAGCTACCTAGCTATCAGGGATGGCAACCAGCCCCGCCCCGATTGGGGTGGGTTTTAGATTTTTGGATACCAGGACGCGTTTAGGGGTAAAATTTATAAGGCCTTGCTATTCTGTCTAAAAATTTGCCACATAAAATATAAACGAATAGTACATGTTGATTCTTTTGTCACAAAAAGGTGATAGAAGCAAATCAAACCAGGGGCAGACTCAATATTTTCTATCAGTGGGGTCAAAATTTACAAAGGTTGTATATTTTCATTCTTGGTGTAAGATCTAGTGAACCGAGTGTAAGGTCTTGAGGTAAAATTACTAAACTATCCAGAAATATATCTACACATCTGTCGGAAATTTTAATCCAACAGGGTCAATTGTCCCCCTTTACCTCTTCTTGGGTGTTGGGTCCGCCCCGGGATCAAACCAACATAGATATATATGTGGAGGCATTTATAAAGGTAGCATTTGCATAGTCAGGCCTTTGTTTCTACTTTGTGTGCTTAAGGATTGATGGGTGCAACTAATTAATCAAGTTTTGTGGCTTGAATTAAATCTACTAACAATCTTGTCAATTTGGTAAAAATCTTGACATGTTTCATTGTATCCCTGTTTAGATTAAACAGGCCAGGTGATCACATGCTAATTGTTCAGAGTACCTGTCCTTCATTGCTTATAGAGATGATACACGAACAAAGCCACTCAAATTCGAATTTGTGTGTTCGGTTGCTTAAAAAGCTCGTTCAAGATCAATTTATAACATAAATAAACTCATTTTTTAAAATTTAGATGCTCGTTGAATTTTTCAACTAAGGGTAAATAAGCGATTAGAACTAATTTACGATTGACTCACCTAATTAATAAACTAAGATAAAACATCTCATCAAATTTGACATTTTTTGAACAATACTTAGATAAATCTTTTGCTCGACTCGTTCTGCTCGTTTATGACCGTTGTCTATACTTTGCGAATTCAAAAATATATGTTCCTATTGTTTAAGAGTTTACTCAGATGACAATGTCAATATATACGAATTAAAATAAATCATTCAATCATCCACGTTCGTACCATACACTCAAGCGGGAACAAAGGAAAATATCCACGGACAAAGCGGGGGGTTTCGCATACGAATTTAATTATTTTCACTAATGATATATACTGTTTTTCAAGTTTTTTTAGAAAAATTTCTAGGATCAACCCCTGCATGCAAAGACGGAGCCACCAGTTGGCTACTGGTGGCCTTGGTCTCTGGCCAATTGAAAATTTTCACTACTAATTTTAATTTTTTTTAATATTAAAACTAGATGGTTTGGTTTGTTCATCGAGTAGGAAATTTTCTCAAAAATCCATTCATACTCAATCATAAATGATTTTGGAGATCTTAAGCATTGCATTATGATTCATTGTTTGAGGCAATGTTTTAAAATCTGAACCACACCGGCCGATTCAACCGGTTGGCCAATCGACCGGCCTTCGCTCCGGTCCTGTCATACTCCGAAACCGCTTCAATGCAAGAACCAGTCTCAAAAGAGAAAACCGTCATAAAAAGCGGTTGAACCGCTCAACCGGAATAACCAGGAGCGGTTCTAGTAACCCGGACCGGAAATTTAAACTTAAAATCCTTTCCATTATGGTCCCACCAGCTGACGCGTGCAGAGGAAACCACTTTTTTAGGATCATTTAAGAGATCCACTTTTCCTTTTGGTGCCCAAACAGCCTTTTAAAGAGGCAAAAGGTACTGCAATTCCATCTCCCACCGATGTGGGATGGGAGAAAAATGTATTGCAGTCACTTAAAACTCCATTCTTCATCTTCACCCCAGATTATGAAGGATATTCTATTCTTTCAAGCTTTTTCCATAGTATTTTTTTATATACCCATTTTTTTTTGTTATATATATTTTATGTATATTTATTACGTAATTATGATGTCACGGTTCAATAGCGGTTCGACCGCAGTTGAACCGGTGACCCGTCCGCCCAGCACCTTCTCCGGTTCGTTCTCCGGTCCGGGTTTCAAAACATTGGTTTGAGGTAACGCATTGTAGGGACAGCAATTGATCGGTTTGGTAAGTAATATTTTATGGATCGGTTTGGATTCGGTTTGGATTTGTGTTTGGCCGAATACTTGCTAAGACCATACCCAAATCCAAACCCGCGGGGTATCATGTTTCCAAAACCAAACCCGCCCCATGGATAGGGAAAAATAAAATTAAAACCCATCCCGATAGGGTCGGTTTGGTTCGGGTATCCATCGGTTTCTGGTGAAATTGCCATACCTAACGCATGGAGATAATTTAATTTTTTTTACTTTGTAGTTACTTTTGATTTATTAAGAGCATTTAAATAATGTGTTTTGCATTGGGTACTATTAAGACATTTAAATGTTTCAGACTCTTGAACCTTGAATTTTTAAAATCTTCTTTATGTTGCATCCCTCTCATATATGAAATCTTGATTCCGTCCCTCCTTACATGTTCCTTGGATGTGTGAAAAAAATTCTAAAGTTCTAGTTACTCGTGACATCATATGAATAGAGTTAAACGACGGTAGGCCATATTTTCCCGTATCTGTTAAACCATTAATACACAAGGATGAATTACATGTGATTTGAACTTTCGTTAATTATAAATTCTGTATCCGTCACTGTGTGCCGATTGTCTGTCTACAAATAAGTTGTAGTCTTTTGCAGGAGCTCGACCTCTACTATGAAATAGTGCCATAACAATATGGTCCACGCAATGAAATAACTTTCCAATTTGCTTATAACGCGGTTTTTAATTTTGAAGCCATGCAAAAACACATATGTATAAAGTTGCACGGAAAGCCGAAAACCAAGAAAAAAATGTCCACAAGTAAAAGGGTTTTGTCAATGAGAGGATTTTTTGTATCAAATTTTGATTGGTCAGTGGACCACTCACGTAAGAAGCTTCTCACTTTGGTGAGCAAAAAAAAAAAAAAAAAGAGGCTTCTCACTACTCAATGTTTTCTGTCGTTGATCTTGAGATGATACAGGAAATCATATGAATTCAAGAATCAGAGCCGGCATTGATTTTTTGGAGGCTTAAAGCGAAAATCAAAATGCGGCCTTTTCAAAATCTTAATGAACAAAATATAAGTAGGTAAATTACACTTCGAAAAACAAATATACTATTCATCAATAAGAAATAACCCTAAAATAATAACCAAACATTCCAAGATTTCAAACTCGTCACTTAAAATATCACTAATCTTAAAAAAAAAAAAAAACCCGAACCTTCCAAGATTTTAAAAGCATAGTCTAAATATCAATCTTCTTGCAATTTTAGCAGCAAAAGTACTAATTATGTGCGAACAATCAATCTTATCCGTCATCTCATGTTGAATAGATAGAATGAAAAGTCCATTTCAACCTTTTTTGTGATATAGTTAACCAAAGGTAAGACTTAATCAACTCTTCGTTCTTCGGTAGCAATTGCAACCGGAATAGTCAATAGTACATTTTTTTGGGTATTACAAAGATACCTAGGGGTACTAAAATATGAGGGGCCTTGAAATTCGTAATTTTTTTTAGGCCTAAATCGGCCGCAACGCTCGCTTTAGCTCAGGGTCGGGTCCGTCAAGAATAAAGTGCAACAAGGACGATCCCGAACAAGTTAATCTAGAGAATGATTAGACTCAATTTTATTCAATAATCAACAACTAATTAGTCCTAATTAAGGCTTACAGCAGTATTTATAATTGGAATAGAGACCCTAGACAAACTAGGAAGCAAATAACGGAAAGATATGCTCTCTAATTGAACCGTAAAACAAATGATTACGGAATTTTTCAAAAAATTGGAAATTGGAATATAACTAGTCACGAGGAAACTAAAAACTAAAACGAAATATAAGATTGCCAAAACTGACGCAACAAAAACGGACTTTCCTATAAAAAGTTTTCAGACTCCAAAATATTTTCTAAAATGAAAAAGTTCCTCTTTTGAAAGACTAGATGACATCGAATGGCCAAAAAACATCGAATAGCCTTTTGATAAGGCGATGAGTAATGATAAGAAGCCCGTTCTCCAATCGATGGTACAATTTCTGGACCTTTTTGCCATTGTCGAGTCATGCATCTACTAATGCTTTATGGGCCATAAACGGTCCAAACATTCGAGAAATGTTGACGCAACTCACTCTGCATAGTGTTCCGAATGGAGTTAGGCTTTCTCTGGACTATGGTTAAGGAATACAATCTCACTTAATATAACGTTGGGACCTCTTCATTTATTGCCAATTGATTTTGACTTAAATATAAAGATTTTACATGGTGTTAAAGCGGGACCATTCCACCGCACATTTTAAAAATTAACAATCCATACCTCATGGTGACACGATAATAGACCAAAAAAAGGCTACATGTGACTGACCTCAAATGCGGCTGCACTTGAGAGGGGATGTTAAAGAATATACTCCATCTTACATTACTTAGGTATGGAATAGGCGATCACCTAATATAATGTTGGTATATCACCACTAATTGTCAATTAATTTTGAGTTGGATATAAAATTTGCACATAGTATTAGAGTGAGGGCTATTCCACTTTACATTTAAAAAAAATTTACAGTCCACGCTACACAAACCAACAAAAATATTGTTGCACGATAATAGATCCCAATAGAAGCTACAAGTGACAGATGTCGAATGCAGCTGTACGTTAGGAGAGAATGTTAAGGAATCCAATACATTGCTGAGGTATAGAATGAATGATCATTTAGTATAATGTTAGGAGTTAAGATACTCTTTACTCATTTTAAAAGTGATATTCCCTCTATCTCATTTTGTTTGCTCACTACGAATATTTGTGTCATTTTCAAACATTTATATCTTTTTATTTATAATGTTTTTAAAGTTTTTTAAAATTTTGTCTAATAGAACTAATTGAGGTCTATAAAAAAAGATCCATATTGCATATAAAATACATTATAGACTGAAAACTACAAGAATTCAAAAAAGGCACGCATAATCGTAGTGAGCAAACAAAATGGGATGGACGGAGTATAAATTTTCCAGATTCGTTGAAAATTCAAGCACGGGAATGTTTGCGTCTGAAATTAGCGGACCCAATAACAACTGTAGGAGTGGAATTCAGCTGACGTAATAGAAAGCAATTACCGTAAATTCTAATTAGCGAAAACCTTATCTCAATAACATTGACACTGTCAAAGGAATACAATCTTACACTTTGGGATATACTATTATTTTGATCTTGGTAAGTCACAGTCTTAGCTTCTAGATTCGATTTAAACTTTGATATCGGAGCGAAGCCCATTTCATCACACGTTTTGAAAACCATTACTATTCATTTTGTATTCCTAGATGACGGATTCAACAAAAAAAACTACATAATGATAGGTCCAAAAAAGACTACATGTAACTGCTGACCTTGAACGTGATTGCAAGCAAAGGGAGATGTTGACGAAGAACATCTCATATGGATGATAATTTAATACAATGAGAAGACTTCTCCACCAAACAGCTTTAAGTTTTAAGGTTTGATAGAAAGTTTTTACCCGCCATATCCTTAAATTAAAAGCATTAGACTTTTCTTTGGAGAAAAAAAAGGAGAAACAGTCATCTTCATCACCTTTCTCGGACTAGTGACTCTTGAATTCCCAACATTTTTTGAGATGAGTATTTTATGATTTACTTTTTATAAAATTTGAATTCATGTCATTAATTAGTATTGTGAAGCTGCGACCTGTATATAATTAATTCTCGTAGGTCATTGATGAATCACTTCGACTGTTGTCTGATGGTGATTGCTAGTTGTCTGATTTTTTTTTTCTTTTAAAAAAAAAAAAAAGAATCTGTTTCAAGTTTATTGAAGGATACATTTGGGAAAAACTAAATTTTGAGGTGTGGGAAGAAATTTGAGGTTAACCAAAATTGCCAATAAAAAAGTACTATCTCAAGTAAGAAAAAAAATCTATTTAAACATTAGTAAAAGCAATGTATTTTCACCTGCAGTGACTTTTCCTGAAAAGTCATTGCGCGTAGCTAATAAAATGTGTGATTTTTCCTGATGTGCTTGGTCGTATCCATTTGGATATGTTGAGAAGTCTAAACATATAATTTACAACAGTCTTAGCTTCCAGATTCGATTTAAACTTTGATATCAGAGCGAAGCCCATTTCATCACACGTTTTGAAAACTATTACTATTCATTTTATATTCCTAGATGACGGATTCAACCAAAAAGACTACATGATAATAGGTCCAAAAAAAACTACATGTAACTGCTGACCTCGAACATTTTTTGTGATGAGTATTTTATGATTTACTTTTTATAAAATTTGAATTCAGGTCATTAATTAGTATTGTGAAGCTGTAACTTGTGTATAATTACTCCCTCCCTCTAAACGGGTTTGTTGGTCCATTTTGGGGATTCCAATTTTTTTTCCATTACATTTTGAGTTTGTTAATTTCTTATTTTACCCTCAATCCCTCCATTTAATACTCCCTCCATTCCAATTTGATAGTCTACTACGAAACTATGTACAATTTTTGAACTAAAAAATAATGTAGTTAGAAAAATTATTTTGCTATCAATATGGATCTTGTTAAAATAGATCTCATTGAGAATTTTAATACGGTGCAAAAAAATTTTAAAAATGTAAACACATTATTTAAAAAAAATTTAATTTTTGAGTTGTTATTTTAAGTTTTAGGAAAGGGGCAAAAAAGTAAAAATTTCATACTTTATCCTTGTATTTTTGAAAGGGGCAAATATTTTAGGACTTGAAAAAGTATATTTTTAGACAAGTAAATCCGGACGGAGGGAGTAATTGTTATACTCGGTCATATTGGTGAATCACTTCGACTGATGTCTGATAGTGATTGCTAGTTGTTTGTGAATTAAAAAAAAAAATCTTTTTCAAGTTTATTGAAGGATACAGTTGGGAAAAACTAAATTTTTAGCTGTTTTGGGAAGAAAATGTGATGGTTAAAGAGAAATCACCAAAAATCGCCAATAAAAAAGTATTATCTAAAGTAAAAAAAAAATACTCCCTCTCTCTCTTTTAAGTGTGTTACCTCGTAATTCCAACTTATTTTCTCTCACATCAACTTTTACATCTACTTTCCACTACTTATCATTATCAATATAATAATATCCACTAATTTTTCAAAAAGGAATCTACTTTTAAGGGCAAAATAAGAAATGTACCTATTAACTTTTCAAAACACACAGTTATTAAGGGATAGCCCAAAATGAAAATGTCTACACTATAAAAGAGACAGAGGGAGTATTTAAACATCAGTTAAACGCAATGTATTTTCACGTGCAGTGACTTCCAGAAATAGTCACTGCGTAGCTAGTAAAATGTACGATTTTTCCGATATGCTTGGTCGTCTCCCTTCGGATATGTTGAGAATTCTAAACATATACTCCCTCCGTCCATTTTATAGTGTGTACATTTCCATTTTGGGCTGTCCCTTAATAAGTATGTGTTTTGAAAAGTTAGTAGGTACATTTTCTATTTTTCCCTAAAAAGTAGATTTCTTTTTTAAAAAGTTAGTGGGTATTATTATATTGATAATGGTAAGTAATGAAAAGTAAATGTAAAAGTTGAAAAAGTTGATGTGAGAGAAAATAATTGAAATTTCCAAGTAACACATTTAAAAATGGACGGAGGTAGTAATTTACGATATGACGTGCTTTCGGGCTTACTAGTTTATCTATCCTTCAGTTCAAACCTGGACCAGATCGAGAGATTCGGAGCCCCAATTAAAAGAATTTGCCATTGTTTTCAGACTTCACATCAAAAGTTTTGGGTTCTTTTTTGCTAGTATGTTATTTGGATTATACACAAATTCTTTTTTGGCATTTTCCCTTTTTGATTATTCTTTCTCCATGGGCTGTGTTTTCTGAAGTCTTCCACAGGAGTCTTTGCAATTTGCGTCTTCACTTCACAAGTAATGTCTTAATTTTCTACCATATCCAGAATTTGTTGACCAAGTTGACCTTTCACTCGCCTCTACTTGCACGAATTACGTACAATTTTTTTTTTTTTTAATTCTTGGAATTTTAAGGTCATCCATACGCATGCATGACGAGGGAAATAATGTCATGGGTCTTGTTTGGATAACGGGAAGGAATGGGGGACTCTGATGTCTCTATGGCTGGGCCCGCCAACCCCCAAAACTATGTCTTTGCGAGAGTTTTAAGGAGAATCCTAAGTGTGTTGCTAAAGCCTCGTTCGGTACTCTTTTGATTTATTGATTTTTTTGGATCAGAAAAATGATTCAAACACCTCATTATTTTCAAAATGTTTTTCTATGGGTTCTTACAAAGAATTAACTCGATTCGATATCAATGAGGGTTTTTTCAAAATTCATAGGGCGCCCTACGAATTCTGCAAAAACAAATTTTTCGCAGGAACTCGTAAACAACATCTAAAGGTTAATGACCGGTTTGAATCATCTTCGTGAAATCTGAAGTGGGCCCAAAAAAGTTAATAAATTAAATGAGTATCAAATGTGAAATTAGCAACACACTTAGAAACACCCCTTAAAATCACCAAAACGACATAATTTTAGCCCATAAAACAGCAGAATTCCCAGTTCCTAATGGAAAATTAAAAATCAATAAAATAGTTAGATATTTGAGAATCATAATGTGGACCATTTATGAGTAATCAAACTTTCCAATAATATTGATTTGTACTTTGTATCATGTCGGTCCTCGACAAGACTCAAATGATTCATGGGAGAAGTATCTGTAAATCCCGAAATAAGGATATGCTTGGAAATTTCCTCAAAGCCTCGGTCGGGCTTTAAAATTGCTATTAGAGTAGGGGAGCTCACGGTCCGGATTGGTATGAATCCAATCCTAATTCGCGAGTTACGGTTTTTTAAAAACAGTGTCCGATCTAAAAGTCTCACGGTTCGGTTCCAATTCAACCCGCGAGTCACGGATCGGTTCCGATTTTATCCACGGCTTTTCAACTTATTCTAAAAATGTAGTATTACCAAAGAAAGAAATTCTAGAAGGATTAAAAAGATTAGCCATTCAACAATAACATGAGAGACTAAAAAATCGTTAAAAAAAGCACAACAAACAAAGCAAATATGATTAAGGAAGATGATGATGTTGGTAAATCACAAACACACACACACACACTCTGATATACATATACTATGTATTTTTTTTTAAAAAAAATGATATATAATAAAAATCTCATGGTCCGGATCGATTAATCCACGGTTTCAAAATCAAAATCCATGTCCGTACCACGAGTCACGGTTTTTTATTTTTTGAATCCGTCTCCGGACCATTAATCCACGGTTAAAATCCAAAATGTACAGCTGAGGAATGGATGGATAATAAGTTGATTGCTTCAAGATGATTCATTTTCTAGGATTTTTAAAATTTAATCAAGATAATCTAATCAAGATGATTCATTTTCTAGGATTTTTAAAAATTTTGTTTTAGTGATTTGATCTGGGTCAGATTAATGAGTAATAACTTAATATGGCTGAAGAACAAGATCGAGTCAAGTTCAAATGGAGACATTTCATATTCTTGGAATTGTTACTGACATGTAGTTTTGACTACGGACAACTACATAACTCGGATAATCTAATCCAACAACCCTAATCAAACATGGCCTAAAGGTATACGATGGACTATGAATGGTGACAATGTCCTTGTTTTGAAGGATTGGTCGTGTGGAGACAGACCTCTTACTCTCACCCGCCCTAGACCTCACGTGGATAACTCGAAAGTTAATTCTGTTATACTAACCATCATGACCACCATTATGGATGGTTCCAATGTTAGAGTTTGGATGTTAGTAAATATGGGTCGGTCGGACCGGACCGGATCCACACGGGTCGTTCACAGGAGTTAAGTGATCGGATTCGTTAGAAGGATGATATGAGTTGGACTCTTATCTCTATCTATTATGATAGTTTAAAGAGTGTTTAAACTCTAGAATTTTGTCTATAAATATAGTCCTGGAGATATTTGAGATACACATAAGAATATGGTTATAGTATAATTGTGTTTTAGTGGTTTGATCTGGATCAGAGTAACTTCATATGGATGAGGAACAAGAGATAAGTTCAAATCAAAATGTTTCTAATAGTTGACAATGTTACTGAATAAAATATGGACTAAATTGACTAAAACCATGTTTTCATGGATTTCTAACAACTCTCTTATTTGATTATCATCAAAAAAATTGGGATGTGTAAGGCTAATTCTCCAAAAAAAAAAAAAATCTTAGTGTATAATGTAAGAAATGTAATCTACTCTATCCAATTTGATTATGTTATTAATTTCCTCCTTTGGCAAATAAACCAAAAACTGGTTTTTTGGTTTATTCATTTTGTCTTTATTCAAAAAAAAATTGCATTTATTAGTTTTGCATCAATTTTTTGTGGTTTATTGGTTCCTCTCGACGAGACGAATCTAACAAGTATGAAATTATAGTGAAAATTAATTATTTTTTGAATAAAGCCAAAATTAAACCAATAAACCACGTATTTTGGGCTTTATTAAAAAAAAAAATTAGTTTTGACTATAATTTTATACTCTTTAGATTCGTCTCGTCGAGAGGAATTAATAAACCACAAAAAATTGATGCAAAACTAACATTTGCGAATTTTTTTTGAATAAAAACAAAACGAATAAACCAAAAAACACGTTTATGTTTATTTGCCAAATCATATTAGTCCAAAATAAAAAGGGAGTGGAAATAAAACTGGAAACACCACTAGTGCCAGCTAGGATTTTCCAGGCCACGCGGAGACACAACAAGAGGTCACGTGTTCACGTCCAATAGTGCACTGAACTCTGTTTTTCGTCTAATTTCCACTTACTACTATTTAAAAAAAATGTTAGGTCCCGGAAAAATTTTCACGACAATGTTCCAAAAAGAGAAATGAATGGTTCAGATTCATAGCGACTCGAATCTCTACCACAACTTTATCTTTCTTGAAATTTTCGGGGGTATTTTTCATGGACCCTACTAATTCTCGATTATTTAACGGGCGGCAAAATTACCAGAAAACTGACAAAAAAATGCACCAGAAGGGAAACAAGATTCCCACCCCCTCGGTCAGTCGTCGAAGTTTCGTTTCCGTAGCTTCATTCTCTGTCTTCTTACTTCCTTCGAATTTTTCTTCTCACACACTACAAAGAAAGAAAAAACACCCAAACTTGAGGTATTTTCTTGATTGGGATTCCTCTGATAATCTTGTTGTTTCCTGTGGAAAAATGTGGTGGTGGGATTCCCTCCTCAATTGGCTCCGCAGGTAAACAACTCCTTTCCTCTTCTTGTTTCCCCATTACCATGCAATTCCTCTCATCTGGTTTCTCCTCTCTTTTTGTGTGTTTGAAAATTCCGTTGGTTATTTGGTAGTGGATAATGCGTAAAAAATATATCGATCGATAGGAGTGTCATGATATGATATTCGTATCCCATCTAAAAGTACTAAAAATTAATTATTTTCAAAACAATTGGATAAAAGTTGTGTAGTTTTTTACTTTTCCGATTATCGAGAGACGAACCAATAATCCAAAAAAAGTTTGACGCAAAACAAATGCAAAAAAAATTTACATGAAAAAAATCCCAAAAACAATTTAAGTCAAGTGACTTATTTTGGGAAACTAGTAACGACCCCTGGTTTGTTAGTTTATTTTTGTTTTTCTTATCGAAATTACTCAAACAGCCCTTGGTCAGTGGATAATGTGTAAAACGTAAATTGATATCCGAAAAAAGTGTACTGAAATCTGTGAAAATACATTGATAGTGAAAAGCGTATTAAATTTCAAACTTGTTTGGCACTATATGCACATTTTTAACCGCCCGCGAAGCGGTGGTTAGCAAGAACTTTTTTTACCTCAACAATAGCCTATTACTGTCGTGGAGAAGCAAATTGTTGATTCTGTTGCTTATGTTTGCTTTCTGGACTTGGTGCCCTCTAGTGATCTGTAGGTCATCTGAAATCCTTATTTGGAATCCAAATCGTTTATTTTTTTTGGAATGTTGAGAATATTATGGATACAAAAAGTTATGATCATCTGAGATTGGTAAACACACAATTGAGGCAAATTTGTCTTACAGTTTATTCTCTTAATGATATTGGACATTCATTTTCGTAAATAAATGGTATCCAATGATTTAGATTACAATAATCAATTAATTTGATTTTTTACATGAATAATACACTCAACATTCCCGACAAATTGAACGGTTTCAATCCTAATACAAATTATAGAGGACCCACAATTAGGGTCACTACGGGATGTAGTGACTTGAGTAACTACGGGAACCCCAAATCCTCGCTTTATTGAGGCCTGAATTTTGGGTTGTTTTGTTTGTTGAAAACGGATTAGAAAATTAACCCACTTGAGAACTGTTCAACTTTAAACTGAAAAAAATTAGCTCTTTGGGTTTTGGAGAAGTTGTATGGGTTTTCTTATTTATTGGTTCCTTGAGCTAGATAGAACCTGGTCTAGTTGTTAAACCCTTGACTTTCTGACCTTGTTGGTTCGAATAGAATAGAGGGCGGAATCGCCCTCCTTTCCGAATCAATGGACTGAGCAAAGATCTTCATTCGAGGGACTGAATTGATTGTGATAAATTTTAATTGACAACAATACGTGTTCAGTATTGTATTTTCTTTTCCTTTTATCAATGAACCTTACTTAAACAATCCTAAAATTTTTGACTGTTCCGGGCTAGCTCCGCCCCTGTCCAGATCTCCATTAATCGGAACTAAACTGGGCATAATTTGACTGTTTGTTTGTTCCTTGAGCATATATTCTAAGCTAGAAAGAGAAGTGCAGGTGATGTTAATTGCACCGAGTATATTTTCTCCTTCAACTCTGTTTGCGCGTCCCCTATAAAACAATTTTGGGTGCACAAGTCGGCGACATATTTTATGCGTACTAGGTTTGGGGATTAGGTTATCTCCCAATGCGTCCCGAATAAGTTTTTCTAGGTGTAGTCACTTGCTTTAGTTATCTGCTTCTATGCGTTGGAGTAGATGGTTTACTAAAGTAATCCATATTTGAGAAAAGGCAGGTATTTGCATATTTTTTGGCATGCACCAATCAACCGGTAAATATGGATGGCCCAAGGAAAAAGAATTGCAATTGGTTTGAATGTTACTTATGACTTATGGGATTGATAGACGGTTCAGACATTGCGAACGTTAGTGAAATTGTTCTTCCTGTAAAATAGGTTCAGGGGTGGGGCGGTGGATATAATGTTATGTACATGTAATTGCTTGCATAAACGGAAAAGTAAATGTAAAAGGTAAAATGAAGATATTATCCAACAATTCCTACTCTCACAGGAACCCTAGTTCTGTCTCATTTGGATTAGACAAGAATTTTACATTCATGGGAAAACCTTATCTGAGTGACTTGATAAACACATATGATGAGCACTTTGATCAGTAACTCTGCACTTTGATCACCCATTTGCCCATCCCGGCCTTCTAACATCTGAGAAAAAGGAAAGCTGTTTTAACGGCATGTCATTGTGTTGGAAGTAACATTTGAAGGTGTGATATTCGGAAAGTTTTCCTAATTTCATGCGAGATGGTAGAACATCTTTCTAAGATTGTGAAAATTCATGAATAAGTTAATTATGAATGTGTTCAGCAGTTGTCATTTTACAGTAGGCAGGTAAATTTCGTATAAGTTGTAGTTGGTTGTCGGTTCCCTGAAAGTCTGAGCATGCCCTTATTTGTTGTATCAAGAACAGTTAATTAATTTCTTCTTCATAAATTTCTCTTTTCTTTTCCTTTCTTCTTATCATATATATCTGCATTTTTTCAGCTTCTTCGTTAAGCAAGAAATGGAACTCTCCCTTGTGGGACTTCAAAGCGCGGGAAAGACATCTCTTGTTAATGCAATCACTGTGAGTAATCAAGAAATCATCTCGTATTCTACATCGTGTATATCTCTCTCCCTTTCTTCTTTGTTTTAGCTTTATGAGAGGAACTTCTTTTACCTATCCTGTTCTTTGAATTCCAAACAGACGGGAGGCTACAGCGAGGACATGATTCCAACTGTATGTATCTTGTCCAATAACTAAATCATTATTAGCCTCTCTACATAAGCAAGTGTTAGAGGATGACTGTTTATGCCCTGAATCCAGGTAGGATTTAATATGAGAAAAGTTACAAAAGGGAATGTAACAATTAAGCTTTGGGACCTTGGAGGGCAACGGAGGTTTCGCGGCATGTGGGAGCGGTACTGCCGAGGTGTCTCTGCGATATTGTAAGTCAATTCATATATCGTAAACTTCCCTTCCGGTAAACACCCAACAATTAGAGTGCCTTCGACTTCTGGCGTGCGGATAAAATTAGTGTTATTAGAACCTTCAATGATAACGATGTGATGGCATATCAATCTCCTGGACTCTCCTTTCAGACGAACTTCAATTATGAAACTAGCACATATCCCCCCATCATTTACAAACTAGGTCAGAAATCCTTAATAGTTGTTGGAGTAAAGTGCACCGTCACATATATTCTGTCCAAAATGACAGAATTCTTGCCACTTGCTCGTGTTTTGAGATCGATAAGGGGGAAACAAATGGTGTGAAACTTAAATTCCAATCCAAAAATGCAATCTTCTGAACAACCACTTTTAGTTGATTCAAGTAGTTGTAGATTTCTAGAATTTCCTTTACCTGTATTAACTTGTTTACTCTTCATACAAAGGCAGATACGTTGTTGATGCGGCCGATAGAGACAGTGTTTCAATATCTCGAAGCGAGCTACATGACCTCCTGACGAAACCTTCCTTAAGTGCCATACCTTTACTTGTTCTCGGTAACAAAATCGACAAGTCAGAAGCTATTTCCAAACAAGCACTTATGGATCAACTGTGAGTATTGATTTTGTTGGGTGGATTTTATTCTCATTGCCCTTGCATAATTTTCTAAGGCGTATTTTTTCCCATATTTTGGAATTTCAGAGGTCTTGAATTGATCAGCGAGAGAGAAGTATGCTGCTACATGATCTCGTGCAAAGACTCTGTCAACATAGATGCCGTCATTGACTGGCTTATAAAACACTCCAAGACGGTAAATGATTCCACGGTTAGACCCCATCTTTCCTATTTGCTGATTGCTTAAGAACAGGTCAAGGACTCGGTTTTCATTGATCTTCCCGGAAATTCGAACTGATTGTTAATCCTTCTGGAAGGAAGCATTACCTGGTTTTAGCTGGCATTTGTTTTATGTCATATTAGAGTAGTTAAGATGGTAAGGACATTAGTTCTGTTCTTTTTATTTAACATTTCTTCTGTTTGTATTAGAATGTTGTTGAAATGGAACCAACACAAATCTTGGAATTTAACGTGGTAGTTTCAGTTGGGTGAGCTGCTCCTTTTTGTTTCTCATTCCTTTGGGAAGTCACAATCTAAGTTTGCTCTTGAAACAGAGCGACGAGCCGACGACACACACAGCTGATAGCTCAGACACACGACAGGACACAGGCATATAGAGGGTTTTTGTTCTCTTCAAATTAAGAACCCCAGCTGTGTTTGTAATGATTGGGTAATCCTGGATACAGCAACTTTCCACAAATTAATTTGATACGATTAATTGGAGACCTCATATTTATAGATTCTTGAGGATAATTTAGTACTATCTTCTACGCTATATTTCAGTATCTTCTACTGATACTGGCCATTAAAAGAGTTCTCTCTCTCTCTCTCTCTCTCTCTTTGTTTACTGAGTATTATTTCTTTACTTAGATCCAATTTCAAAGAGACAACACAACTTATTATTGTTGGTTGTATTCTTCACCAAGTCCAATTTCAAAAGGCTTAATTTTTCTGTTGGTCCCCAAAGTATAAGGGAAGTGTCTCTTCCGTCCCTACTAGTACTAGAAAAATCTGAGCCTATTGATTCCTCAATATTTGAATTGTGTATTTAAATGGTATTAGAAACTCACGCTGCGTCTAAATTAATCATCAAATGCATGGGTATGTTTGGAACCTAACGGCACAAAGAGTTGGAGCTTCAAATATTAATGCTTTTCTCAGTGCACACAACTTTTTTTGTAGTTGCATTGCACACCTTACAAATGAAAAAGAGAGAGAGAGAGAGAGTTTCCCATAGTTCTTCCTGAATCCCACTTCTCCACCACCGTGTCAACTGTCATCTGGCGTAAGATTGCTACTGGATTAGTATGATCCAAATTTGTTAAACATAACAGGATGAAGAGCAAATGAATTTGATCTAAATTTGTTTTTGATCAAGACCTTTACAAGAGAACTTGAACTAAAACAAACAAGGGACCAAAAAAAGAGACAAAATTATATTAAGCTAAATAGAGCAACTTAAAAACTAGAGTGACTATCTTCTATTGAGAAGTGGAAAACAAAAAAAGAAAAAGAAAATCCTAAAACAAAACTGTTAATTGACAACTGATTTCATTGATGTGTCACTATGTCTATGTAGCACATAGCCCTAGCATAGTAGCATGCCTTTGTATATGCCACTGAACTAGCTAATCAAGATAACCTATATAAATAGTGTAAAGAGTTTTCTATGTTTTCATCCCCTAAACTATCCCACTTTTGTCTATGTAGTCCTCAAACTATTAAAAGCCTTTATTTAGTCCCTCAACTATCTCTTTGCATTCTATTGGATCCAATTGATAACAGCAGTTATATCTTTGGACGGAAAATCACCCACCTGAGCAACATGTGCAACAATTTAAGGGCAAATAGGGTACTTTCACCTCCCTCACCCATCTGGCGCCAAAACCAGGTGGGTATTTTCCTCCATTTCACTGCTATACATATACATACAAGCACAAGCACACCACAAAAAACAGAGCACCAGAAATTTCTCTCTTCCCCCTTCCCCATAGCCATATATATTCCCAGCCTAACCATGCCATCCTCATCCTCTTCCTCTTCAAGCACCCATTATGAATACCCTATTTGCTACTGTGGAAAGCCAGTCTCAATTAGAAAGTCAAACACAAGTGAAATTCTAGGAAGAAGATTCTTAGGGTGTGGCAAGTATGAGGTAAGAAATAAGCTCTCTAACATCCATATGCTCTTAATCCATGGACATTACATTTTTAGCTCTCTCACATCCATATGCTTGTATTGGCTTCAGAAAGACAGAGACAATACATGCAAGTATTTCTTTGTACCCAGTTTTTCTTTGCTCCAAACGTGGAAACCCTAAACTTGGCAAAACCCAATTTGGAGATTATGTCCAAAAACAGAGATGCAAGTTATAAATTACTATAATGACCAAACCCAGATGATATTTTTGCCAAAATCTTTGCAACAAACAATGCAATAGCAGAAATTTCCAGCTCCGAACAAAACCCAGGTTAGGGTTTCTTGCTGTTCTCGTTCGATGTAATGAGGGAAAAGGGGGACACAGGTGAGAAAGTGCTGTAATGGAAGAAACCCAGATGGGGATTTCTCGGAAATTTACCTTTAGACTTGTTGAACCACAGCTACAGGGTTGGACTTCGTGAACCACAGCTTCAAGGTTGTTGTCTAGAGAGCATGGAGCATGGAGTGAGAGGGAGAGAGAGAGGCATCGATGAGGAGTTGTGGAAGCGTTCCAGAAAATCTAGGGGTCAAATGGCGTTTAAGCCCCTCATATTTGGGGAAATAGCACGTGCATCTCATGTGGTTGATTTTCCGTCCAAAATTACAACTGCCGTTATCAATTGGATCCAATATAATGCAAAGAGATAGTTAAGGGACTGCATAAAGGCGTTTAATAGTTTGAGGACTACATAGACGAAAGTGGGATAGTTTAGGGGATAAAAACATAGAAAACTCTAGTGTAAATACAAATAACAAGAAAATTTATGTAACGCCCCGATTTATGGAAGCATTATTTAAAATACATAAAAAGATTTATTCAAAAGAGTTTCATTTATTAAACAACGGAAATAGCATAAGTGTCTTAATTCGATTACAGACAAAAATAGTACTTTGTTGGGAAATAAAATTACATTGTTCCAACACAAAAATAAGTAGACTCTAGGCTTCTAGAGGTTTAGATTCAAATCCCCCTCTTCTGTTGGAATCTGCTCAGCAGGGTATTCCTCCATCTGGTAGTACGCTCCTTCTCCTTCCCCTTCAGTACCTGGCGTAAAATGCCAGAGCCATAACAGCACCATGAGCGATAAATCACCCAGTAGCTAAACCTTACCCGATGACCCTTACACTACCAACAATTCATGTAATAGTTCAATAATAAAAGAAAGCAGAAATATGCCACATCATCTGTTTTATTACTAACCATTAACCTAGTGAATTCTATGGATCCTTTCCTCAAGGAATCCTCCTCCCACATCCACTAACTTTGACCGTCCTCATGAAACCACCCCTTTCTTATTTGTTCTGCACCGGAGCCTTACGCGCATACACCTAAGTGACATACTTACCATGTATCGGCATGAGACTATAACAAGAAAACGCTACGCAATCTAGGGTTTTCCCATGACGCATCGCTCGTTAGGATCGAACATTCTCCTTACCATCCTCTTCTGGCACGCATGCCGATATACAACTCTGGGTCCCGCAGTCCTTTTGGCACTCCCGGCCGATAAATAATTTTGGGTCCCACAGTCCCTTAGTCATCCGCAACGGCTAATATTCACAAATAGAGTCTCGTACTTTCATCACTTTTCCAATTGTCCATTATCTTAACAACGTCTATGTGAACGCATCACACGCAACCGATCCCCATGATCCTTCTTTGTCCATTCTAACATTCAATATTTTCATCCAAGCTTACAATAATAAAATAAAGAACGAAACAATATTAACAAAAATGCGATTGATCAGGAACCGTAAGAATACAGTCGAATATCTAACACTTTATTTACATACATTATAATAAAAGGAACCCAGTCCATAAATGTTTGGTTAGCATGCATGTACTATATAAAGAAAATTATTTATTGATTCAAAGGATTCCATGACAAGGACTAAAACTTTTTAACTTATAACTAATATCACCGTGTAGGCCCGCACGTATAATTTATCTTAAATAAAAATAGTAATTATCTAATTAAAATTCTACAGCTAACTCTTACTAATCAAATGCAGCACCTCTGGTTCTAAAAATTTACATTTGCTTATATACTTTTCAATTGACCAATTATCATTAAGGAACTAACAACTACTAGCTAATAATAGGTGAATGGTAAAATTATTCAAATGATTAACATGTCAACTAGTTCCAGGCCTTTTCTTAAAATTTGCGTTAATTCTAGTGGGCAACCAACACCTAAATATCATGCTAGATCTACAAAGTGGGTGAGTGTGTAATAAACTTCATGAGTATGGCAATACATATTTAGCAACAAGAGAGGACCAAAATAACTAAGAGTCGGCTGGGAACTTATCAAAACTCAACCCCGTCCTTCTTTTGTTTTCTATTTTACGCCATGATTTCGGAAAAACATATATACAAAATATTTCATAAACATGAACACGAATATTTCGAAACTCTATATTTACGAATTAGATACACATAAATATATTTAGGGAGGTAAAATTTAACTACCTCGGTCCGAAGTTCTAGGCGCAGCGAAGCTAAAATGGGATTGGGTTGACGGCTACCACGTATGGCAACGGAGCTCTATAGGATGGCTGTTTCGGCGCTGCCTTTTGGTGTGAAACGTAGCTGGTTCGGAGCGGGTTATGGTACTATTTATGGAGCTTAAATGTAGCGGGTTTCGGGTTAGTTTCGGGATCGGGTTCGGGCTGTTTTTGTTAGATTTCAGAGAGAATGGGAGACTGATCTTATTTCTGAACCTATTCATTACAATGCTCATAGAGCTCTTAAATTGACTCTCACCTAAGCCTCATCATTTGGCCCATCGGCCCGCCCGGAGTCTGCTGGGCTTTTACTCGGCCCGAGCCCGCCCAGCCCGAATTTCTTATGGGCAGGGCTTGGGCCTAAATATTTTCTTGATGACCCGCCCGCCCGACGGTCCAGCCCGATAGCCCGAGATACCCGCCCGCCCGGATATGTTGATGCACCAAAAACTAGGCATACTTGGTAGTTGGTATTTTTGGGGTTTTCCCAAGTTAAATGTTTTTTAAAATAAAAATGAAAATGAAAAGAGAAGTACATACACACACTGCACATACACTGCCCAAGGTCCCCTCTATTCTTTTTTTTTTTCCCCTTTCTTTCATACACTGCCCAAGGTCCCCTTTATTCTTTCTTTTTCCCCTTGTTTTAAAGTAAGAGAATTTCCTCGATTTTTGGATATTTTAAAGTAGGGGAAAAAAACACATTAATTTTGGCTCAAAAAAATTATAGGCAGTAAGCATGTCGGCCCGCCCAACTCAACCCGCCTGATCGCCTGCCCGACCGCCCAACTAGGATAAGCCCGTGGGCTGGGCCTAGGCTTCATCTTTTGAGAGATAGCCCGACCCGCTAAAAAGAAAAACCCCGCCAAGCCCGCCCATGTGCGGGCTTGGGCCAGAAGTTCGCGGGCTAGGCCAGCCCGGCCCGATGATGACCATTACTCTCACCTACCAAAACATGCCTAACTTGCCTAACAAAACATGCCTAACATACCTAATAAAACATGTCTAACATGCCTAATAACATGCCTAACAAAACATGTCTAACATGTCTAATATAAAGATATACAAGAAGGGTACACTTAATAATAGGTACTTAGTCAAGTTGGTGTAATGAGCACATAAGACCCACTCATGCATTTACATATTGGACGCGTAAAATTTAAAGAGAAGTTAAAAAAAAAATGTATAACTACATGAAATGAGAATTTTCAAATAAAAATGTTATTAAAAAATATGGACCATTACAACTTTCGTGTCGTGCCTGTGC
This sequence comes from Gaultheria prostrata, assembly GCA_036023075.1. NCBI lineage: Eukaryota > Viridiplantae > Streptophyta > Magnoliopsida > Ericales > Ericaceae > Gaultheria > Gaultheria prostrata. The sequence continues at coordinate 7,418 of JAXBDA010004077.1, read as the reverse complement.
CGTGCTTGACTATAATCGTGTCGTGCCTGTGCCGTGCCCCGACTAAGACCGTGTCGTGCCTGTGACGTGCCCCGACTAAGACCGTGTCATGCCATGTCGTGCCAGTCCAGACCAACTATTGTGTTGTGCCCATGCCGTGCCCGTCTACGACCGTGTCGTGTTGTGTCGTGCCAAGCCAACTACCGTGCCGTGCCAGCCCATTTCCGTGCCCATACCGTGTCGTGCCCAGTTAAGACTGTGTCCGTGCCGGGTTTAATCGTGTAGTGCCTGTGCCGTGCCGTGTCGGCACGACCCATTTGACACCTCTAGTGATAAGCATGAGCATGATAAATATGGACCTGGGGGAGGTGCTGCGCAGCGGCTTTCGGAGCTGCGTCGGCGTTGTTTCGATGATCCGAGACGTCCACCGCGTAGAGCTCGTAGAACTCTACAACGCTACAGAAAATCAACGTAATCGGATATTGTTAAGTACCTTATTGGAACGTATATAACTTGGAAAAAATTGGAACACACATAACTTGAAACACTGGATGAAAACTATTAAACCCATATTTTTCAAGTTATTTGTGTTCTGATGAGGCATTTAATGATATCCAATCGAGTTGATTTTCGGTGGGGTTGTAGTACTCGACGAGCTCTACATGATGGACGTCTCGGATAGTCAGAACAACGCCGGCGCGGCGCTGAAAACCACTGCGCAGCACCTCCCCCAGATCCCATAAATATGAGCAGAACATGAGTACAACAAGTTCACTGGTTTACTTATTTTTACTATTTATCTATGACTCTAAAAATATATATATATTGAACTCGTAAACTTAAATATTTAAAGATGATATTTTGCTCTCTAAATTAGACAATTTGTACCGTATTTGATCCCATTTTATTATACGTTGTATGATTTATGATGCACAATTCATGAAGTGATAAAGCGAAATAAGATATAATGGATAATGGTGATTGGTATGAGTATTTTCAAAATAGTTTTGTTATTTTACTTGTACCTTATTGATTATTCTTCGTTACAATCTTTTGTTTAGGTTTTTTTTTTTTTTTTTTCTTTACCTTGCAACTTGCAAGAGCTGATTAGTCACGGGCATAGTACAACACCACGTTATAATGATACGAATTGGGCACATTAAATGAGTCAGGCTAGGGCTATAAGATGCTAATATGACATGGCAATATACATTACTACTTTATAAAGGGGAGGCGCTGCCGGTGGTGGCTAGCTCATGCGGTAGAGTTTTTGGACGCCCCACACTGTATTCCGGGATCAAGTCCCCTTCCCCCATGTAATAGATTAAGAATAACGAATGACAAAAAAAGCAAAAAAAAGGGGAGGCGCTAGGCATGAAAAATGAACGGACACAAATAATTAGGAGAATTTTCTTGTACTAACAAATTAACTCTCAAAATTACTCAGTTTTTATATAGGGACTGGTTTTGTAGACGCAATGTTTGACACAACAAGGGTAAGACATTCATTTTGGAGTCTCGCATAAATGATTGAAGCCACTCAATTTGTTTAAAACATATTTTAAATAGTTTTCGTAAAAAATTAACTCATTTAGATATCAGTAAGGTCTTGATCGGTATTTGTTTCTAAATTTAACAGGATAAAAACTGAATGAATTCATCAAGTCGATGAACCATAACAAGTTGGGGATTCATTACCGATATGTGAATAAGTTAATTTTTTTGCAAGTACTATTTAAATATTTTAAATAAATTAAACATTTCCGATTATTAGTATGAAACTCCGTATATTATTGTATCAAATGTTGTTTCAACGGTGGTAGTTTGGTGTGCTGATTTGCTTGCCATTAAATTTGGTCCACTAAATTCAATATACATCCGTAATGGACCCAAGACTCAAGACTGGTACAGTCTTCTCTGATCAGGTCAGCTGGTCAGGTCTTCTCCTTCCTCCTTAATTTCCCTCCCTCCCTCCCTGTTCATCTCTCTAAACTGTCTCTTCATGCCTTCAAATTCACCAGTTTTCTTCAATTCAATGGATGATTTTGAAGTTTCAAGCCATCAAATTCATCAGTTTTCTTAAATGGATAATCTTGAAGATTTCTTGAATTGGTTGGTGGTTGGGTGGTCAGTTGCTGCTGTTTTTTCTTTCGCTGTGACTTGGTTTTTCATGCCCAATATTTTTGCGGACAAGGTTATGAAATGGAGGAAGGATTTGTTGAGCCAAAAAAACAAGAGGAGGAAGGAGGAGCAAGAGAAAAAAAGGACCAACACACAGCAAAAGGTAGCTCAATTAAGAATCCGAAAGCAAATTGCAATTGACAGAGTCCAGAACGCCAAGGTAAGAGAGGAACATATATTTCTGCGAAAGTAACGACCCAACTTTGATTGGGTCAATTACTTGTTTGTTATTGGCAGCTCTAGGGGTGATAGATGAGCCAAAAGAGCTGAGCAGTTAATTGTTTAAGCTTTGGTTTGGAAATACCCAACTTCAAAACATACAAACTTAGCTTGTTTATGAGATAAGTTAATCACAAACGAGATTTCATCGAGCCAAACACAAGCCGATCCCGTAGCTTGAATTTTTTATTCTTTAGAAGTCAATGATCTGAGAAGTAGTAGTTTATTTGAGCTTAATTTGAAAGCTTAACGAGCTTTAAAAAATGTTCAAACTTGGTTTCTTAACCAAACGAACTTTCAACGTATGAACACAAGTTCAAACTCGAATAGCTCGGTTCATTTATCAGCCTTAGCTACTCCTACCTCCTAGATGGTAAGCCCAGTCCTGCTGGAGACTAGAGCCTCTCTGCTGCTCCTTGTCTGCCACACAAGGTCATCACATAAGTTTTTCTGTGAAATGAATTTTGTATGGAATGGAGGAGATCATAAAAATACTAATGCATATTATGGCCGTGTACCCTATCATATCATAACATGTAAAGTGTACTTGTAACATTTACTAAAAACATAAGCAATTTTTCTTCTTTTTTTTGGTATACAAAATGGAAGTGCAGGTATGGTACCCGTCATCTCTCCCAAGGAGCATTGTCCCATCACACTACATCACTTTTTGTAGCGGACTCCATCCGGAACCAAGGCTAAGATTCCACCACGTATGAGCGATATTAGAAGTATATTTAGCTCAAAAAGGAGTTATGCATGGTGATTCGAATGTCTAATCAAGTCCAAATTTACAACCCCTAAACAAATATTAATTCAAAACTAATTATAACCATATTTCTTTTCTTGTCATAGATCCATATGTTGGAAAAGTACTGCTCAAGAATGAGTTATTCATATCTCCTCAGAGCAACCAATAACTTTGGTGAGGATAATGTTATTGGGTTAGGAAAATTGGCAACTTTGTACAAAGCAGCAATCGGGAATGGTAATTTCCTCACCGTAAAATGGTTTCGAGATTTTCATCACATCGAGCAAAAGTTCATATGCGAAATAATGACCTGCGGCCGGATAAGACACAGAAATTTAGTATCCCTGTTGGGATTTTGCATGGAAAAGGAAAAGAAGCTTCTGGTTTACAATTACATGGCAAATGGTAGCCTCTATGACTGGTTGCATCCAATGGAAATGGTATCCAAAAGGCCTGCTTTGAATTGGCCTTTGAGATATGCAATCACAATTGGGATAGCAAGAGGTCTGTCATGGCTGCACCACAATTGTGACTATAGGGTAACTCATGGTAACATATGCTCTAAATTTATCTTGCTAGACAAGAACTTTGATCCCAAAATATCGTGTTTTGGAGGGAGGATGATTGCGGAATCGAATTCCTCCAATTCGAGGATGAGAATTTGCGAGAAGAGTGAATTTAAAGAATCGGACGATGTCTGCGCGTTTGGAAATCTGCTTGTTGAAATGGTAACAGGAGAAAAACCGGAAGACGTGTCCAATTTGTGCGAGGGTTTGGATGCGACTTTGATTAGTGGAAATCTATGGAATGCCATCGATAGATCATTGATTGGGAAAGGATTTGATAGCGAGATTTCTCAATTTCTGAAAGTGGCACTTGATTGTATCGGGCTTTCTTTAAATGAAAGGCCTACAATGCTGGAAGTATATAAAATTCTAAGTTCCATTGGGGTGAAAAATGGAACCGCGCATACTATTAGGCTATCAATGCAAAATGGAGATGGATGTGGTGCTCATATGGCTGAACACTCCTGTATTGAAATTGTTGAAGAAGTTGATGCAAAACAAATAGCGGCTCAATTCTATAATCAGTTGGACCGGTCAAAGCCTCGGAGGCCCAAACTGTTTTTAGTTGAAAATTGCCAAATTCAGCAGTCTATTGACGAGCCCGGAATTGGCCCAAACTTGGTGGGCTAACTCAAAATCGCGATGCGGTCGCTACACACAACCCTAAGTCATGACGCATGGTGGTTTTCGGCCAAATTCCTTCGTTTAGGCCTTCGATTTCGTTATTTTGCTATTTTAGAAAATATTTAGATTTCAAATTACTCTTAGCGTGTAATTCCGATTTTATTGATTCTACTTGGGAAAATCTTAGATTTGTTTCTAGTTTTCAATTTTGGGAGTTTCCCCAATTTTTGAGATATTTTATTTTTTAGTAGTTTTTTTAAGGTTTGCTAGGATTTCCCTATAAAAGGGTTTGTAATCTCTATTATTCGGCAGCTTTTAATCAATTATAAGTCAAAGTTTCGTCTCTTTCTTCTTGTGGATTCAATAACTCTCGTGGATTCGAGAACCTACCTTGTTAGGAATAGTACAATAACTATTCTTTCGTTGAGGTTTAAAAAATATATTGAAATGTGTGGAAAGTGTATCAGTGTGTGAAAATATATTAAAATGTGTAAAATGTACACTGGAGTTTATGTATTTTTTTTTATCTTTTTTCTTGCTTATTATCAGCCCAGTGGCTATCTATAGCAGGACCCAATTTGAAATTGTACATTAATAAACCAGTTATATATAGCATGAATGCCATGTCAATTGATAATGTCCTTACCATGTGTTAGAAATTAAAATTTGTAGAGCTACCTCTTTTCATGTTTCTTTCAAAATTGCTGCACTCTCCTTCAAATCAATGATTTGATAAGATCAACTTTTTTTTCCTTTTTTAAAATATCTCAGGGTGTCCAGTATATGCCCATCGGAAATTAGTCGATTTATTAATAGATTTTTACTGTCTAGCATAGAAAATTACTCTTTAATTCTCATTAAGGTAACACTCAATTTTTAATTACCTCTAGGTACAACTCATTAATAAGATTACCCTTCTACCGTTCAAAGACAAATTTACTCTTTACTCCACCTCCCACTCCCCACCTTCATCCACCGTCCACTTCCGGTCGGCAACTACTTCGGCTCCTGCAAATTTTTAAACCTTCCGGCCGGTAAAATTCACTGTGAATTTTTAATATTTTTTTTTATTAAAACTCACTTTTTGTATTTATTTTTTTCAAAAAAACATGTACATCGAGCAAAAAAACAAAGAATCTATCCTAAAAATTCACTGTGAATTACAAACAACAATGTTCAAAAAAAGGAAAAAAATTACATCACAATACTGTCAACAACCACATCTAAATACACTGCTAGTTTAAATTGTTGACATATAACCCGATCTAATTTCGATTTCGGCCAACAAAATTTCACTGCGAATTTGTAAAAAAAACACTGCGAATTTGCAAAAAATATAATAAATCCCTACTTTCGGCCGGCAACTAAAAATTCGCACCAACAAATTCGCGCCGGTTGAGTTGGGGATCTGAGAGAGAAGAGAGTGATAAACGTGCTTAGATTGTTACTTCCCGCCGGCAACTAAAAATTGGCACTGGTTGAGTTGGGGATCTGAGAGAGAGAGAAGAGAGTGATAAACCTGCTCAGATTGTTATGTCGAGACTGGTGTGAACATTCAACCAAAGACGTCTTAGGGATCGGCCTAAGCATTGTGGCCATCACAGTTTAAGCTATGTATGGCTGGCACACAACCTACGGCTTCTTAGCCAAAAGAAAAACAACAAAAAAGGATGCCTGGTTTGGTACATTTGGTCCAATCTTAGACAAAGAGCAAGGAGAATATGAAGCACTGCTGGGTAGACCACTACTTTTTATCTCAACCCTGATTTTCTTGATTGATGTTTTATTGGATCAAACTCGCAGGAAATCATGGAAGATCTTCATGTGGCAACTGAAGGCTTTACATCCAGATTAATCGGTCTTGATTTTGCTAGAGTTTTGGCATGAGAGAGAGAGTATCGATCGGTTTTGAGATATATATAGAGAGGTAGTGTGTCGATCGGTTTTGAGAGAGATGTGATTGATTTGTGAATGGATGGGTTTTTTAATTGAGAAAAGAAACATTATGAATCCCAACAAAGGCATTTGGACGAATGGGAGGGTGACACATGTTATGGGCATGGTGCAATACAGCTATCAGATAGATGGGTCAAGCGAAGTGTGGCGCTGGGTTTTGACTGTGCGGGGTAATTTTGGTAGAAATTCATGTACTTATCTTGGTGGGAAGTTTTATAACTTGGCTGGACCTGGGGGAAATTGATTACAATTTTTTGTACCGGACGGTAAACCCCTCATTTATTAATTACTTAGTACAACTTAGATTTCTATTTTTGACCTTTTATGATATACTTATTCTAAAAGACTATGCTATCACTGTTAGGATTTGAACAAAGTGTTCAACACCACAAGACCTTTGGATCTTGGAAATATAGATCACCAAGCAAACACAAGAAAAATTGAAAGCAACAAAGAAAAGTAAAGAGGAGCAGAACACAAGGATAAACGAGATTCGGCGATGTGACCACTTCTAGAGAGCCACACAATCAATGGAGAATTCATAGAGGTTCTTTCTCTCATGAAACTGTAGCTTCTCTCTTAAAATATGAAATTCTAACCCTAAAAAATGAATTAGGTATATAAATACGACTCTGTTCTGGTCGCAGCACATCCGAACGTGCTTGACCCGCATTTGAACGGGAAAATAGAGCCCTCATAATATTTTTCCCTACCAGATGCCCGTCAGCCACGTCCGAACAATTGAAGAAAACAGCACGCTCGTGTTATTTTCAATTTCAACATTTGAAGAAAATCAAAATGAGAAATACTTAAATTATGCATCATACAAAAGGAAAAAACAAATGGTTTCATAGATCAATCTTTGCATGTTCATATCTATTCGTTTAGCATATTTTCTACCGGCTTAGCTCACGTTGTTTGTTAAACCAAATTTTCAGGTTTTATTTGGAATTTGTGAAAGGAAATAAACAAAATGTTCCTTGACTTGTTTAGTTCCTACGGAGAAAGTTTGATCATAATTTACCATGATTATTAAATTGCTGTAACATTCGAATTTTGTCAGTGAGTTACCCGGCAAGTATGTGCCAAAGCAGTATTCACATTGGGCCTGTCAAAATGCACATAATGGCCTATTGTACCAG
>JAXBDA010004076.1:0-30806 GCA_036023075.1 Gaultheria prostrata | reverse complement strand
GGGTTCTCCATTGAGGGAGAAGTGAGGAATGGGGAGGGGAGTGACAATTTTTAGGGTTTTAGGGTTTGAGATCAGAGGAGAGAAGAAGACGCCAATGGTGGCTGAAGAACAGAAGAAGAGGGAGGTCGTCTGTGAAACGTGGTTTTTGATTTTTGATTTTTATTTTTTTCTTATCAAAAGTGTGTGGTTGTTTGTAAGGATTTTTGGGTTTGTGGTTGTTTGGTTGGTTTTACTACATACAACCAACTTAAATAAGGGACAACATAGTCTTTGTACATTAGGGTATTTTTGTCCAAATTTTGTTAAATTTCACGTGGTTGCATTTAGCCAAAAGGTGGTTGCAAATAGAATTACCCATCACTCAATAAAGTTTCAAAAATGGAGTTTTCTTTCTGATACAGTTTTATTAATAATTTTTCCCCATAGCATGTTGCTGATGTTTCTTAGGGGATATATAAGGTTTCTCTTCCCCAAGTACACTAATTACTAGGCCAAGCAATCCTTGTGCTCGAGTTCAACAGGTTTATCTTAGGCTTAAGGGTTCAATCTAGGTCCTCCTTCAGGACCCTTCTAATGGCAATGTACTGATCAAAATAATCGAAGAAACCCTAACTAACAAAATAATGTTCAGGAAAACTAGTGTATGATCAAGGGATGAAGGAGGATACCCACACACCTTTATTGAACGCATTGCCAGAGCGTTTGCCTGATAGTCTTGGAGCGCTGGGACAACTCTTCAGAAGTCACCACCTGATTCTCCACTGAAAATGCAAGTCGGTATTTCATGCCTCTTTGCGCTGCATTTCCCAAACTAATGCTTCAGACGACATAAGATCTAAGGAATTCACAGAATTTACAAACTAGATATTGAGGCACAATAGGAAAGCAACACCCTTTTCCAGCACATTAATTTTCTATACAACCGACTGGGTTCATTGTACCTTTTACCAATGAAATCACTTTCAACTGGTCGCTACAATAGATTCATGTAGCCATTGGCCTTCCTTACCGGAGCTTGCAGATGCTAAACGAAAAACAACAGAAGCTGGACTCAGCAAAAAGATCTAGAATGCCTTTATTGTCACCTCCCAATGCTCCTTCCCTTAGTTTGCCATACGCTTTGCAAGTGCACGCGCACTGTGTGTGTGTGTGTGTGTGTGTGTGTGTGTGCGTGTGTGTGTGAGAGAGAGAGAGAGAGAGAGAGAGAGAGAGAGAGAGAGAGAGAGAGAGAGAGAGAGAATCTTCAGCATCCAGCGACGAACACAGACATGCCCCTTCCAACATGACCTCACAGCAACCCTAACAAGTGGTGAACCTTCCAACCTATGCGCTCAAGGCTGCAAAATGATTTTTGTGAGCTAGAAACGCCAACTTCTTTGGCACACTACAATTACAGTATGATAGCTTCAAATTCTTCTGAGTACCATTGTCGAGAGCCTACTTGATACCTCAACAATCTCCCCTGGTTATGATTGCAACAGCCCTCCCTGCTGCCCTTCTAGTTAGTAGCAAGTTTCCAGCAAAGTGATCCATAGAACACAAGTAGGGTAACTTACACGTGTACTAACAGGAGTTTGTAGCAAGTTTCCAGCGAAGTAATCCATAGAACACAAGTAGGGTAACTTAAACGTATACTAACAGGTCAATTGCATGAATTGTTTTCTTAAATATGAAATCAAATTACAACTGAATTGTTAGTAGCAAAGGTATCCATACAACTGAATTTTTGTGAGCTAGAAACTCCAACCTTATTGGGACACTACAACTTCAGTTGATAGCTTCCAAATTCTTCTTGAGTACTGTTGTCGAGAGTCTACTTGATACCTCAACAATCTCCCCTGGTTACGATTGCAACAGCCCTCCCTGCTGCCCTTTCAGTTAGTAGCAAGTTTCCAGCAAAGTGATCCATAGAACACAAGTAGGGTACCTTACACCTATACTAACAGGTCAATTGCATGAATTGTTTTCTTAAATATGATATCAAAGTATAATTGCATGAATTGTTTTCTTTGCAATTGTTTTCTTAAATATGAAATCAAAGTACAACAGACTTGTTAGTAGCAAAGTTATCCATAGAACACAAGTAGGGTAACTTACACCTATACTAACAGGTCAATGGCATGAATTGTTTTCTTAAATATGAAATCAAAGTACAATGAATTGGTAGCATGCTTATACTGAAAATACAAGACCATGCCTTTTTTCCCAATCTAATCATAAGCATCCACTCCGAAAGAGAAAATAATTAGTACCAAATACATGAAACTGGAAGGAATAAACAACATATGCAAATCCTTGCAATGAAAAAAGAAGCACAAATTACCAATGTAGGGTCAAAACAGAGCTTGGTCAGATAGATAAATGTCTATATGTCTATGCTACTTAGTTTCATTCAATCGATTAGTAATGTCTTAGATTAGTACAACCGGCCATTCAACCCTTTCCTAGAGCAGCAAATGAATCGAACCGTGAACTGTTCGAGGCTCGACTCGGCAAATGTTCGAGTTTGATTCAAATACTAAACGAACCGAATTTGAGCCTCAATTTAAGGCTCGTTTAATAAATGAGCCGACCCTGAACAAAACAGTATTCGACTCCGTTAGGCTCGCAAACCTGGAGTATATAGGTATATGACATAAAAATTTCAGATATAACCTTGAATATGCATAAACTTTTACATGTAGTATAAACTTTTAAAAGTATTATAAACTTAGATTGTAATAAGGTTTTATAATTTTCTAAATGTATGAACTCATTTATTTACGAGGAAAAAAATTATTTGAAGTTCTAGATCTATATGAGAGCATAAATATCTAATTTTCTTATTCGTTAAGGCTTGTGAACAAGTTTGAGTTCGATTGAAACCTAGGTAAGTTCGGCGCGTCAAATTTTATTGAGCTCGAGCTCAGCTGGGTTCACTTAAAATTTAATGAACCAACCTAGACATTCTAAAACTCAGCTCAATTCGACTCATTTGCAGCCCTACTACCTTTCCCATGTTATCGAACCCCAAACCCCCCATAAACAACCAGGACGTACAATTTCTCGAGCAATGCTCAAATTCAACCAATATTATACGAAGGCCAACTCCAATGTATAGTTGCAGGAAAGTAGCACGCACGCGCGTGTGCACACACAGAGGAGAAATTTGTCATTTGATTCTGTTGATTCAAGATTCGGCTGCAATTTTCTAACGGAGTTTTGCAATAGCTGAAACATTCAGTACGTGTGTACTTTATTATCCAGTGAATCAGCAACTGTACAACCATTGAATTACATTGAGAATGTGAAACTGGAAGGAATAAACAACATATCCAAATCATTGCAATGAAAAAAGAAGCATAAATTACCAATGCAGGGTCAAAACAAAGCTTGGTCAGATAGATAAATGGCTATGCTACAAAGTTTCAATCAATCGATAAGTAATGTCTTAGATTAGCACAACCGGCCATTCAACACTTTCCCATATTATCGAACCCCAAATCTCCCCCGATACAAGCAGGACGTACAATTTCTTGAGCAATGCTCAAATTCAACCAATATTATACGAAGTCCAACTCCAATGTATAGTTGCAGGAAAGTAGTGCACATTTGCGCACACACAGAGAGGAGAAATTTGTCATTTTATTCTGTTGATTCAAGATTCAGCTGCAATTTTCGAATGGGGTTCTGTAATTGCTGAAACATTCAGTATGTGTGTACTTTATTATTCAGTGAATCAGCAACTGTATAACCATTGAATTAACTGAAAATGTCACTTTATGCTGCAATAACTGTGAACCAATAATAACCTTTAATTGAGAATAGAGCGCGCGCGCACACACACAGGTAGATAGAGAGAATCAGAGTAGTGCAGCGGTATAAACCACCCAGTCTGTACTTTTACAAATTAGTTTGCAAAGCAAACTTATAAATCAGATAAAAGAAAGTAAAGGTGTCCGTAAACCCTTAAATGCAACAAAATCTTTAACCTAATCCTGGTGGATGGAATCTTAAGATAGAAGAGTACGTCTTTCAGTGAGCAGAATTCATCAAGAGCAAAACAAAACTACAAGATCACAGGGCACCCCCAAAACGCTATAGAATCCCCCAAAACAGATAAACTAGGCAAGCCTTTATAAACCAGACCACGCCCTACCAACTAAAGACTAGCCAAACAGACGGACCAAGTCCCCACCAAACAAAGTAGAAATCGCTGCCAAAGATCTACCATTTCCACCACATAAGACTGAAGAGCACTCTGGAATACTCCGGAGTGAGAAGTTCATTAAACCGGTCATATTTCATTAGGTTGAAGAAGAGGGCAAGAATCATTTAAAACAAAAACTCTCCTACACAATGAAATTCGCAGTGTCTCAAAATTTCTATCACTATTGACAAGATATAGTCTCCAGACAAGAACAAAACTACTGATGAAATTTTCCAATAGCGGTTGATACTAGAACATCGGAAATTTATCCTCTTAAATTGTCATAAAGCCATCAAGCTTCAATGCTTTGGCTTTCCAACTACATAAAAGCATAATTCAGATAGCAAGCCTACAAACTAGTGATAAGTTAGATCCGAATTCGAACTTGATCAGTAAAAAGTACCTCCTCTCTACTTGTTCTTGACCCTGACCCCGAGTTCACCAGCAACAATGAGAGTGGTTGCCATGCCTAGAAACATCCCGTGCTCAACAACACCGGGCAACCTCAAAATTGCATCGCTAGCAACCATTAAATCCCCAATATCTTTCTCAAAATACAAATCAATGATATAATTCTTGTTATCAGTCACAAACGGTTCACCACTTTCCCTATCCATCCTAAGCTTGGCAACACACCCCGCCTCCTCAAACAGCAACCGCAGCCTCTCAGCCGTAAACTTCCAACAAAACGGCACGATTTCAACCGGCATAGCCAACCCACTACCCCCTATATGCTCAACCAACTTAGACTCATCAACAATGACAACAAACTTCTTGCAAGCACCTTCAATCATCTTCTCCCTCAATAAAGACCCACCTCGTCCCTTGACCAAATTCATGTAAGGGTCCACCTCATCTGCCCTGTCGATTGCTAAATCGACTCCGGGGTGCGAATCGAGGTCCGACAAGGGAATTCCGACAGATAAAGCTAATTCATGGGTCATTTTTGAAGTGGGTATGCCTGTAATATTGGTGAGTTTACCTTGGTGTAAGAGCTCTCCAATTCGGGTTACGGCGTGTTTGGCTGTGGAGCCGATTCCTAACCCTGGTACCATGCCAGATTGGACGAACTCGACGGCCTTGTAGGCGGCGATTTTCTTGAGTTCGTCTTGGGTAAGAATCACCTGTGGCGGCGAGGGAGAGGATAGGGGTGCCATTAGAGGTCGATTTACTGGTGGTTTGTCGGAGGCGATAAAATGACGATAAGCAATTGCCATATTTGTCAACAAAAATAAAAAATAAAATTGATTTAATTGGTCAACCCTGAATGGATTGAGAAGAAATCAAAGAATTGGAAAGAAGGATTTTGATTGATCTGGGTGTTGGTAGTTTAGGCCTTTATGGTAAAGAATTGGTGGGAATGTGAGACATCGTCGAAATTGGTGACAGGGAGAAGATATGGTCAGGGGTAAAACGGGAGATGGAGGGAGGGTTTCCGCGTTGGTTCGTTTGTGTGGTGTGGAGAGAGAGAGAGAGAAGAAGAAGAAGAAGAAGAAGAAGAAGAGGATTGTGTGGATGGGTAGAAATTAGGGTTTTCGATGTTTGGATTTTATAGGACAGCAGGGCGGGAGTAGGGATGGCAATGGGGAGGGGAGGGGTGGATACCACAACCTCCATCCCCGATCCCCACCCTCATACCAATCCCCATCCCCTCCCCAATCTCTACCGGAGATTTTTTTTTACCCTCCATCCCCGACCCCAATGCGGGGAACGGGGATCCCCACGGGGATTCGGGGATCCAAAAATTACATTTGAATGTTGACTGTTGTCTTCTACTCAACAACAATTATACTAATACCATCATATTTCCAAACTAAATAGCATTTACTAAGCACTAGTCAAGTTAATTACAACCCCAAGACCCAGCTGGAAAATTTGATGAATCTCCACGAAAAAATACGATTTTTGGCAGAAAACAAAAACACCCAGAACAAAATTGGGGCGGTTGTGAAGAGTTTGAGACGAGATGGTAACCCTAAGTGGCTAATCCCCTAACGTTAACAACTTATTTCGAAAAAAAAAACTTATAATATAATATACATATACAAAATATTATATATATATATATATATATATGTGTGTGTGCATGGGGATGCGGGGAGGGTCGGGGATCGGGGAGGGGACTGACAATACCATCCCCTACCCGATCCCCAAATTCTTTTAAAAAAAATCCCCATCCCCTACCCGATCCCCAAAAAAATCCCCGAATCCCCTACCCATTCAGGGAGGGGATGGGGCGGGGAGGGGTGGGTCGGCCGAGATTGCCATCCCTAGGCGGGAGTTGGGCGAAAGGATCAGGGAAGGTGGGAAGGTTGAGGGAGGGAGGGAGGGAGGGAGGGAGAGGAAAGAAGGGAGCATTTTACTGATTTTATTTTAATTTGGTGGAATTTGTGCGGTGTTGGAAATAGATTCCTCGAAGCAATAAAAGTTTGGAGTTTCTTATCCGGGAAAATTTCAAAACCCCCCAAACTTTACACTCAATCTCAAACACCCCTGAACTTCACTAAACTTCAATTTCAAACTCGAGTTTTCACTCCGTTAGTCAATTACACTCCAATCATCTGGATCCGTCAAATTAGTAACAGATTCTGTGGAGTTGGACTAACATTTCCGTTAACTAGCTGAGGTGGATTCAAATGAGTTAATTTCCTCTTAGAACTCTCTCTCTCTCTCTCTCTCACACACACACACACACACACACACATATGATAATCCAAACCCACCCTAACTCAAATGCCCAAATATTGGATTAGAGGCTTGAAATAATTGTGAGAGCAAAGCACGAAGACCAAGGATTGGAAGGTTGAAAAAATTTGATGGCAGATTAATTGCTCCTCGTTGCCAAACTGCTATGGCCCAATGCAAGGACAATCGCAAATGGCATGGATTGAAGTTTCTGGTCTTCGAAGACACCGTTTGAACAAGGATGAACCAGGTAACCAATAAAGATTTGCTAAAGTTCAATCCATACAAGATCATAATAGTGAGGAGGGTCCCACACAAAAGGGGTTTTCACTCCATTTTGCAAAATAAAATTATGATTATCGATCGTTTGCCGGAGAGAAAAAACCAGACGTAAAAAATTGAAGCTTTGCAAAACAAAGCCATTCTCAATTGTTCAACATATTCCCTCGCTACAAGGATCTCTCTCTCTCTGTTGGTCATCTCCAAGCCAAGAAGGTTGTCGCCGGAGCAATTTTTGATGCCGACATTGTGCAATTCGTAGAGAAATTGTGGTTCCTTTTTTTTTTGGCATTTACCAGTAAACAGAAGATCTGTAGATGAATGGGTTAGGCTCGGGAGTAGAAGAAAAGATTGTGAATTCTCTTTTCAAAAGTGTAGAATTACTTCCAAGTGATTCGTTAATTTTTATTGTTTGTGAACTCAAGTCATGGGGAGGGGAGGAGAGAGATGGGCGGTGGACGGTGGTGGTGGGGAGGAACAGAGAAGGGAGGAGGCGATGGAGTGGGGTTTTTTTATTTCTGAATTTAATTTTTTTTATAGGAAATTAACCCATTTGTTCCACCTCAGCTAGTTAACGGAACTGTTTGGCCAACTCACCAGAATTTGTAACTAATTTGACGGATCCAAGCGGTGGGAGTGTAATTGACTAACGGAGTGAAAGTTTGGGTGTGAAATTGAAGTTTAGTGAAGTTTAGGGGTGTTTGAGACATTGAGTGTAAAGTTTGAGGTTTTTTTTAAAAAAATTCCTATCTTATCCTGGGGGGTTGTTTGCTGCGTACTTGCGTATGCAAGTAAAAATTTGAAATAGAATTTACCCAAAAGAAAAATTTGAAATAGGCGGAATCAATAGTTTTGGAATGGGTAATTCTAAGCTATTTGTTTTGCTATTAATTTTATCCAATCTAATGTTTGATTCGTGTGGGATTATTGATGGGATAATTTTTTTTTTATCAAAACAGTTTTTTTTAAAGAGAGATAGAAAATACTTTTTACAATAAATTAATTAATATATCAAGATTTTTTTAAAAAAATACGAATTTTTAAAAAATACTTGTCAAAAACAGTTTATTGAAAAACGAAAACAAGTTCTGAAAATTATTTATTTTGAAAAGATAAAGTGTTGAAACAGTTTTTTCGAAACAAGAAAGTTTTGAAAACATTTTTTCAATATCAAAACTAGCTTTCGAAAACTATTGTTTGGAAAACATTTATTTCGAAAAAATAAAGTTTTGAATTTTTTGTTTTGAAAAACATTTTTTCCTTAATAATATTTTTTAAGAAATATTTTCATTTTTTTTCAAAAATAATTTTGAAAACACTTTTTTAGAAGAATCCCAATAGTTTTTCCTTTTTAAATTGAAATAAAATACTCCATTCGTTCCTTTTTAAGTGTAGTACTTTATAGGGGTGAGCACGGGTCGGTTTTGCCGGGTTCGGGTTGGAACAATTTCCACCGGGATGTGAAAAACAGCACCCGAAACCGAACCAAACCGAACTACCCTAGAAACCAATCGGATTGGGTTACGTTGGGTTTCGGTTTGGGTCAGTCGAGTTGGTCAGGTTCTCCGAAGCCCAACTTCCATATCACAAATTAGGGAGACTAAGAGAGAGAGAGAGAGAGAGAGAGAGACCTACCACAGATTCCACTCATTCACACACAAATATATAAATTCCAGATCTTAAAATCGAGATTCATCACAAAAACACAAAATAATACCAGTTCACACACACTCACACACACATACACACACATAAACACACACAGAGATCTCACACACACACACACACTAACGATATATACATACATACATACATGATGTATGTATGTATGGAGGAAGATCTTATAAGGGCTCCCTTACATAGCTTATGTAAGGGATTTTTCGTTCGAGATTGAATTTCAACAATCCAAACTGTTAGATGCGTTTAGAATGTGTTTTTAAGGTCTGACGCGAGGATTCGTAAAAAAAAAATACCCGAAAGGGCTTGATCCGAGCATTTTTTGATAAAAATGTTATATGTAGCGTTTTTTCAAAAACTGATCAGATCAAGCCCTTCCGAGTATTTTTTATTTATGAATTCTCGCGATGGACCTTAAAAACATGTTTTAAACACATCTAACGGTTCGGATAGTCTTGGATAGTTGAAATTCAATCTCAAACAAAAAATCTCTTACATAAGCTATGTAAGGGAGCCCTTATAAGATCCTCTTCCATATATATATATATATATGTGTAAAGAGATTGGGTGTGTGTGTGTGTGTGTGTGTGTGTGTGTGGGGGGGGGGGGGTGACTGATATGGAACGTATGATGTGTATATATTGTGAAGACCTGTATTTTAAAAAAAAAATCTGGAAATAATATTTGGGAAATGGAGGAAATGAAAATTTTGTAAAATGGGCCAATGTGAAAGTGGTGAAATGCATTTGGGTGTCTTTAAAGTACATTTGAAATACAAGGGGTGAGAGTGCAATTTGTGGGGTGTATTTGTATGGGGCTGATTTTTACAACACAACACATATCTCTCTCTCTCTCCATCAGCCATCCCCCTCTCCTCTCTCTTGCTTCTCAAAATTCCTTCAAAAACTCCATCAAATCTACCTCCCACTCCCAAATAATTCAAGATCCAACCTTAGAATCTTCATCTACGTGCTATTTGGAGTTCGGGTACCTTGGGTTTCACTTGGAAGAGGAGTATTTCGGTTGGGGTTCAAGCTTTGGAGAGCTAGGGTTCCTTTG
This sequence comes from Gaultheria prostrata, assembly GCA_036023075.1. Classification (NCBI taxonomy): domain Eukaryota; kingdom Viridiplantae; phylum Streptophyta; class Magnoliopsida; order Ericales; family Ericaceae; genus Gaultheria; species Gaultheria prostrata. The sequence continues at coordinate 20,917 of JAXBDA010004076.1, read as the reverse complement.
GGTCTTGATTGGAGCTTAACCCTTGAGGTAGAGAACTTATTTCTTCTCCCTTTAGTTGCATCTAGTTGATTTGTCGCATACATCTTGCTATTGTCCACAAATTTCTTGTATAACTCATTTTCCTCCATTAAAGTGGGTTCTCTTCCTCATTTGCTCTTGATCAATGAGTTTAATTGCTCATTTGGTAGTTGATTTATCCTTTCTCCATGTTTTTTTGGTGTTTGGAACCTTTAATTTGAGCTTAAACCATCAAAATATGACTTGGGTGAAAATATGAAAAAGTTGTCAAAATCTGTGTGCCACCTGGTATTGATACCCCTGAGAACTGGTATTGATACTAGCTCAATCTTTTTTTTTTTGCTAGTCGATTGGTATTGATACCCCATTCGCGGGTATTGATACCAGGCAGCTCTGGACGCCCAAATTGCCTTGAGCTCCTTTTTAACCTCCGATTGTTTTGTACCTTCTTCCAATGTTTTGTGTACTTAAAATCATACTTATTGCCGAACACTTTGTTGATCGAGTTGCATGCTCGGCCCTCCATTGGCCTTCAGTCGAGTGGTTTGACCGTGTACTTGCCATATTCCTTAATTGTACTTCATAACTTGCTGAAAGCCTTGTTTCTAACTAAATCTTCGTACCGTTGGTTGTTTTCTTGAATCCATTGATAGTGAAGCATATTCCTGGACCCTAGACACGTGATGACGTAACGAAGTGGACAATTTACATGGTTTTGAAAGAAAACGGATTTGTTTTGATGTGGACGCTCGATTGACACTTGAAGGACATAAAATTCTTTAAAAATGGATTTTGAAACGGGTACCGGAAGGACACCTGATATCTTACATAGAGGATTTTAAACGCTTCTATGGTAAATTCATTAACGTGGATCATAAACTATATGTTTGATACATGGTTACTTGTTTAAAGGAAGTGGTGGATTATGTAATGGTTCGAGAAAACGAGGGAATGCATGATTTTTCGATGGTAGATGAGACGCTATATATATAGTGGATGCTTGACTGGTGTGCAGGTGTACTTTTAGACATAACGAGTCACGTTGCGATGATGTTGGTGTATTATTACCAGCATAGCTGGGCATGGTGAACGTGACTTGTGAAACACGGTTTAATATTATTACCAGCACAGCTGAGCATGGTGAATGTGGCCTGTGAAACACGGGTTAATATTATTACCAGCACAGCTGGGCATGGTGAACGTGGCCTGTGAAACACGGTTTATTATTATTACCAGCATAACTGGGCATGGGTGAACGGAGCCCATGAAATCCGCAGAGGGACTAGTTCCCCTATAATTATAATTGGTCAGATTTTGTAAGTCAATGGATAATGGAAAATAAGTGCCTTGGATACATGAACACGTAATTGGACACACAGACACGTTGTTGGATTCTTGGACACATAGTTGGACCCGTGGGTACTTTGTGAATTTTTATCACTTGTTTGAGTTCCCCCTTATCAATTTCTTGTTCATTTTATTCATGTTTCCCACTTCCATGTGCACTTATCATCTGTATACACCTAGCGTTAGCAGAATTGTTTCCTACTAGGCTAGCGAGCTCACCCAATCATTTTCAGGTAACCGGCAAGGAGCATGAGATGGATGCTTGAAGTTTGGATGCATGATATGAAGCATATTGATCATGACGTTATTTTGTCATTTGTATCATCAGTATTTTGGAAAGTTGATTATGTAACTTTAATTTATTAAATCTTTGAAAATCCCGAACTTTGTAATAACTTTAAAATCCTTTTGACAATTATGTAGTCGGGGGTAAGGGTGCTCGTTGACTAAAGATACGTTAAACTTGGCTCGGGTTTGTACAATTGACTTTGACTTTTCAATGGTTATAAGTATGACTTTTGGCTTATACCACGTGGAGTTTATGTGTACTTTCATTATTAAAAATGAGGGCGTGACATATATATACTTCGGGTCGGGTCGGATCACCCAAAAATTCTAAACCTCATACTCGAAACCCGACATGACTATATCGGGTTACTTAATTTTTTACCCGAACATGAACCGATTATCTTTTAAGGCCGCTCGATACTCGTCGGACCGATCGGGTCTGACCAGGTTTTGCTTACCCCTAGTACCTTCCATTTTGGGTTGTTCCTAAATAAGTGTGATTTTGAAAAATTAGTGAGTACATTTTCTATTTTGCCCTTAAAAGTAGATTCATTTTTAAAAAGTTAATGGGTATTATTATATTTATAAAGGTAAGTAGTGGAAAGTAGATGTAAAAGTTGATGTCATGGAAAATAAGTTGGATTTACGAGATTACACACTTAAAAAGGAACGGAGGGAGTATTATATTGAAAACTTTTTTTGAAATTTTTTTCCAAATATTTTCTGAAAACATTTTTTAGATAAATTTTTTGAAATAAGTTTTTTGTGAAAATTTTTGGAAAACATTTTTTCAAAAAAGAAACAATTTGAAAATATAAATTTTGAAATAATTCCATTATCATCAGAATTTTTTCAAAAACAATCCCATTTTTCTTAATCTTGCTCATTCCCACCTCCCCGGGTTTATTTAGCATCCCGTATATAGAGATTAAAATAATACGGGAATTAATAATAATACGGGAATTAATAATAATACGGGAATTAATAATCTCGAGAGTCATTTAGGAACCAAACGTAAGATAACTCAGGAATTGGTAGAGTTAGTCCTATTCCACATACTTAATCTAAGAAAGTGTAAGACTATGTGATGAGACATGCAAGTTAGACCTTGTGCTAGAGCTAAGTGGTTTTGCCCCTTGGGTTTGAGTCTCAAAGTGGAGGTCGTGTGTTCAAATTGATGGAGTAGAGTGCGATTTTGTTCACCCTCCTTAAAAAAGGGTGAATATTATTACTTCTCTTATCAGTTAAAATGGTGTAGGTCATACCCCTGCAATACATTTTCTGGTAAAGATGACATTACCTTTTGGTGTGACCTACATTATTCTAAGGGAGCGGGGGGCATGTAGTGCTCTGAAACGCTTTATAAAAAAATTAACTCAATTGGATAAACATAAGTAATTGATCGAATCTTTCTTTTTATAATTCAGAATTTAGGACCATGTCTACTAGCCTGCTTTAGCAAAAAAGTAATAAATTGGTTTTTTTTGGTTTATTCAATTTTGTCTTTATTAAAAAAAATTACATTTGTTAGTTTTGCGTCAAGTTTTCATGGATTATTGATTTGTCTCTACGAGAGGAATATAAAAAGTTTAAAAATATGTTCAAAATTAATATTTTTTTGAATAAAACAAAAAGTATAAATTATGGTATAAATTAAATGGAATATAAAAAGTATAAAAATATGGTCAAAATTTAATTTTTTTGAACAAAGCAAAAAAAAAAAATGGTATAAAATTATGGTCAAAATTAATTATTTTTTGAATAAAGCAAAAAAAAGAAGGTATAAAATTAGGGAAAATGACCATAAAAAGGTTTTTAAAAGTAATAATGTCAATTACATGGTAAGGTTATTAGAAATGACTGAATTAATGAGAAGGAGAAAATAAATTCCACATAAGTGGTAAGGCTTACCTAAATTGTCCAAACTACCCTCCAAGCCTTGGAAGCCCTAATAACCAACCCTTTCATCTTCTTCCATTTTAGTCGATCCAGAGAGAGAGAGAGTGAGAATGAGGGAGGGGCGATCAACCCAGCAACAACCACTACCACCGACGACGACCACCACCACCACCACCAAGATCGTTGACGTCACCACCACCGGCGACTTCCACCATCGGCAAAAATCTCTTGGGCAACCACGAGCAATCCTAGCCGTGTATCTTCCCTGACCTCGTCTATAAATAGCCGCTGCACCTCTTTCGATTCAAACCGCGTCGAGGATTTCTGGTATCATCTCTCTATCTTATACTTCATGTTACTGCAATTTTTCTAGGGTTTGGAATTGGAATTTGGCTTCCGATTCTGGTTCGGGCGGTATCTGGCGATTTGGTATTGCATATCATATAGGTTGTTTAAGGGTGATTTGTTGATTTCTTTCGTCACGATTGGAATGTTAATTCGAATTCGATAGGTGTTTCTTTAGCTTTGGAATACGTCGATTTCTGTGGAATTTCTCTTGTTACTACCTAACAAGTCGTGCTTGATTTGATCGGGATGATTGATCTGTGAATTATTCTTGAATTCCATTCCGTATGTGTTATGTGAGGCGACTCCGTATTGGTAGAAGATAGTTTTGGGCTGAGTATATGGTTCTTGTTCTCAACAGTTAGATGCTAATTCAGGATCCTCTACCATTAGAATTTCTTGATTTCTTTGGAATTTCCCTTGATATTCCTAACAAGTAACAACTATACGTTACTGCAAATATACGTCCCTAAGTATTTTGTCAAATGCCTGACTAGAAGCAAGCCCCAGTACATGATATCATTCAATTTTCCAAGGTTCTAAAACTCGTTAGGCGCTCCCAGTGCGGCCGCGCAGCTTCTAGCTTTCAGGCCAAGTACTTGGCATCTAGTCGGGTGACTAGTCGGCGAGGGGCCTTCTAGAGCCTAGCAACGAGTACTCGGCAGACCTTCCTTTCAAACATTGCAATTTTCTGTCAATTTTTTTTGAAACCAGGAGTCTGTCCTCTAAGGTAGCTACTTGATGAAATAACGGGTCTTACCGTGGATAAAAACGTTAGCAAATTAATACAAAACACACTTTATGACATCTGAAATAGGATATAGCACAATAAACGAAGCAGGCTTTAACAGATATTTTGAAAACAGTTCGGGCTTATGTCAAAAGTAGTGAAGCTTGAAAAATGGTTCCTTTGAGATAAAATGTTTATAAAAGCTCCTGAACAGAATTCTCCTTGATCGTGATATAATTTCTCATGTTTGGTAAATCTTTTTGAATGTATCTTGCAGAGAGTGAGAAAAATGTTCACTTGATGGAACTTGAAAAAGCATCCGATAACCTGAAACTCTTCAAGGTAGATCTGTTGGATTTCAATTCCATTACTAAAGCCGTCACAGGATGCGATGGAGTATTCCATGTGGCCAGTCCTGTTCCCTCCGGCAACGCCCCAAACCCAGAGGCAAGAATACCTCATGATGGAACTTGTTTACTGTATCATTTGTATGTTAGGCACTTGGAATTTGCAGCGACTTCTGAACCAGTGTGTAGTGTTCCATATTGTCCTGATTGTAACTGTCTAGACGTATTGTGTGAGACTGCTTGTATTGGTAGCATAGATGTCCACAGACCATACATTCATCCCACATTTAATCTTAATCTGACATGTATTGGAAATGTGTCGTGCAATTGGCAAAGTGTTCAAGGAGCACCTGGATGGAGGGTAATGCCACTATCTTTATTCTGTTTTTGTTATGAAGTTTCAAGCATGTCTTTAAGATAGCATAATGACATTACTTAATAGACTCTTTAAGTTATCAAGTGTAAAATGTGTTGATGTTGTTTCTTTTTGAGGTTTGATGTCACTCGAGGCTGATGTTATCCTGCTTTGCCTCGCTCCTTTGAGGCTTGCCTATTTCTTTGAACATTCTTGTTGTTTGTGTTATTGGGACGTATTCATTTGATGTGTGCTTTGTGTTGCTTGCCTTGGAATCTTATTTCAGGTCTTGTAAAGCTCTCAAGCTACAAAACATGAGGGGAAGGGGACCAGTACAGTTGAATGCTAAGAAAGAGGAATGGGAAAGAGTTTTCAAGCAGAGCTTGCACAAATGAAGTCCAACTGTTGTTTGTATTTGTAATTGTTGTTGCACTTGGTATAACATTAAGTACCAAGAATGCTAAGAATGTCTAACATTTGTATCGTCCATGAGATTAATAAATGTGATATTTCTTTGAAAGAGCTTTGGCAAGAATTACTTTAATTTCTCTTCTTTAATTGTTGTTTTTACTATTTGTCGATGCTGTTATTTGTTTGAGACGTGAGGCCTCGGGCTAGGTCATACAACAAAAGAACCCTATCAAAAAAATTCGAGAATTGAGAGTATAAGATCAACTACCATGAATTGGATTTTGTTCCAAGTAATTCATAAAAACAGAGAGATAGAGAGTTCATTGCTAAAAAAACATAACTTCAATTCCATTTGCTCTTTTTATGATACTATATATTGCACCTTGAATCAAAATATGTTGCACTCCGGCTAAAATTATATTGCACCACGTATGGAACTATATTGCACTCAAGTGAGTACAATCAGTTCGCTTTGTGATGTTCGGAATAAGGACCATTAGGTTGCCAAAGTTTTGTCTCAATCCTACTTTTGTATTAGGAAACCAACATTTGCTCCTTGCATTAACAAATTGTGCACCTTACGTGAAACAAAATGGCACCATTTGACAATAATATTGCACCAGAATAAGGATCAGTGGGTTGCAATTGTTCATCTAAATCCCACTTTTTCTATTAGGAAAACAACATTTGCTACTTGTATTAACAAATTGTGCACCTTACGTGAAACAAAATGGCACCATTTGACAATAATATTGCACCAGAATAAGGATCAGTGGGTTGCAATTGTTCATCTAAATCCCACTTTTTCTATTAGGAAAACAACATTTGCTACTTGTATTAACAAATTTTGCACATTACGTGAAAAAATAAGGCACCCTTTGACGGTAATATTGCGCCAGAAAAAAGGACCATTGGGTTGGCCACAATTTGCACCGGAATAAGGATTACTAGTCGCCAATATTCTGTCCAAATCCTAACTTTTGTATTAGGAAACAACACTTGCTCCTTGTATTAACAAATTTTGCACCTTACGTGGAAAAACATGGCACCCTCTGATAATAATATTGCACTGGAATAAGGACCACTGGGTTGCCAATGTTATGTCTCAATTCCACTTTTTGTATTAGGAAAACAACACTTGCTCCTTGTATTAACAAATTTTGCACCTTACGTGGAAAACATTGGCACCCTCTGATAATAATATTGCACTGGAATAAGGACCACTGGTGAACATGTGTGTGGGCAAGTGACTAATATAATTATTAATTTATTTTTTTTAAGAAAAAAAAACTTGTAATAGCGTTTTTAGCCGCTGCTAAAAGTGTGTACTAGTTTGTACAAAGTCTATACCAGCGGCCAAAAGCACTGGTTAAATTGAGCCTACTCCAGCGTTTTTAAAGCGCTGGTTCACAAAACCTTGCTCTTTCTATGGAATTTACATGCACTGTGCATGTAACAACAAGCACCAGACTGTTCTATAGTAATGATTATTTATTTTCCATTTTCCTTAGATTTTTTATTTCTAAAAACCTTGCTCCTTCTAACACAATACCTTGCTCTTTGAATAACATCTGAGAGTAAACACCTTGCTCCTTGGTTCACAAAATCTTGCTCTTTGTATGAAATTTACATGCACTGTGCATGTAACAACCAGCACCAGACTGTTCTTCACTGATTTCTTATTTTCTATTTTCCTTACATTTGTTTTTCCTAAAAATATTGCTCTTTGAATAACTTATGAGAGTAAACACTTTGCTCCTTCGTTCACAAAATCTTGCTCTTTGTATGAAATTTACATGCACTGTGCGTGTAACAACCAGCATCAGACTGTTCTTCACTGCTTTTTTATTTTCTATTTTCCTTGCATTCTTTTTTTTGTAAAAACCTTGCTCTTTGAATAACATCTGAGAGTAAAAACCTTGCTCCTTGGTTCACGAAAAATCTTTTTCAACATTGCACCGTGCATGCAAGAGAATTGCACTATAAATGACAAACCCTTGCACCTTGCAATAAAAGAACTGCACTCACGTTACTCCAACTTGCCTTGCTAGTGTGAGGTCAAATCAAATCTTTTTAAAAATTGCACCGTGCATGCAATATGCAAGGTGCAATGTAAATGGACACATGGTGCAATGCTAAGAATCTATTTTCAGAAAGTTTAATTTTGATCCCTGGCAATGCTGAGAATCTACAAAAACCAACATTTGCTCCTTCCATTAACAAATTGTGCACCTTACGTGAAACAAAATGGCACCCTGTGACAATAATATTGCACCGGAATAAGGACCATTGGGTTGGCCACAATTTGCACCGGAATAAGGATTACTAGTTGCTAATATTTTGTCTAAATCCTAATTTTTGTATTAGGAAACCAACATTTGCTCCTTGCATTAACAAATTGTGCACCTTATGTGAAAAAAATGGCACCCTTTGAAAATAATATTGCACCGGAATAAGGACCATTGGGTTGGCCACAATTTGCACCGGAATAAGGATTACTAGTTGCTAATATTCTGTCTAAATCCTAATTTTTGTATTAGGAAACCAACATTTGCTCCTTGCATGAACAAATTGTGCACCTTACGTGAAAAAAATGGCACCCTTTGACAATAATATCGCACCGGAATAAGGACCACTGAGTTGCCAATGTTCCTTCTAAATCCCACTTTTTCTATTAGAAAACCAACATTTGCTCCCTGTATTAACAAATTGTGCACCTTACACTGGCAACCCCATCTAGACTAAAGTTGCACCGTGCATGCAACAACATTGCACTGTAAATGAAAAACCCTTGCACCTTGCAATAAAAGAATTGCACGCACGTTAGTCCAACTCGCATTGCCAGTGTGAGATCAAATCAAATCTTTTTGGACGCACAATCTCAAAATTGCACCGTGCATGCAAAAACATTGCACTGTAAGTAAAAACCCTTGCACCTTGCAATAAATGCATTGCACTCACGTTAGTCCAACTTGCCTTGCTAGTGTGAGGTCAAATCAAATTTTTTTCAAAATTGCACCATGCATGAAAGAGCATTGCACTGTAAATGAAAAACTCTCGCCCCTTGCAATAAAAACATTGCACTCTTCAATAAAAATATTGTACAAAGAACACGGACAAACAAAAGAAAAGTATTACACAACGAGAACGACATCCAATAAAACTTACAACAACAACATTCCAAGCCCACGCTGGGCCGTTCTCATCACAACATTCGTGAAGCACAAAAGTACAATATCAATAAGAAGAGAGATGTATAACGCATTTCATTCAAGAAAATGAACCAAGCAATACAAGTTGCTTTTGTACCATTATAAAGTCATACATTACAAGAGGTGACCATTTTTTCCATTTGATTCACCCTTTACAATCCGCCAACACACGGCAATAAGAATGAAAACTAGCGTATGTACAATTATATCCATCCACCATTCTTTAGCTTGAGAGCGGGTTATTTCCATCTGTTGGCCTTTGACACCGAACTCCTTACTCGCCAATTAAGCGCTAAGCTGGAATCATGAGAATCACAAAGTTTAGGTCCCAAAATGGCACAAAGCCAACCAAACAAGGAAAGATATAACGGCTGATGGTTTTGGTTACAATATGAATCTAGAAATTCATGAATTGCAGAACAAGAGAAGAAGAAGACAACTCACGGAGAAAATTATTAAGCAACAGCTGTCATTTGCCTGATATAAGTCATAGGTCAATCAACAAGTAACTAAAATTATTAAGCAATTGCAGTCATTTTGTTGAATTGCCCACAGTTGACATCCGAAATAGTTCTTCTCTGTTCACAAATGAAATACTAAAATCAACAAGAATTTACCAATTTAGCAATTTCTTTGACCAAATCCAAGTTCACCCATTATCATTAGTTGCTGCTAAAAAATGAACAAAAAAGAAAGATGCTTCATCCAATCCCCAAGGCTTCACTTCAGCACTTCATTAAATTTTTGGAGCCTTATTAGTCAAATAACTTCTCGGGACTGAGCTGCGGAAATTAAAATAATAGTTAAGTTTAATAACGACGGCAGGTATTGTCTATCGCAGGGCTAAATCTTTATATCATCAAAAGAGCTAGCTACTTAATTGGTAAGTCACTTGTGGTAAGTATCCTGGGGGCCTGTGGTCACTAGACACGTGTAGTGAGTAAATCTTGACCGTTACAAGTGTTTTGAACGGTCCAAATTTTACATCAAATTTTTCACGAAAGAGTCTTTTTTTACATAAAATTCTTACATGGAAGAGAAGACTCCTCCCCGGAAGAGTTTTATTTAAAATCCGAACTGTCCAAAGCAGAACGAACAGCAGTGATTACTCACTGCACGCCTGTAGTGAGCAAGTCACTACAGGCCCCAGGTCCGGGTGGTAATACCAAAGACTTGGGAGCAGATGATTAGTGGAAGCCAATCGTTCACGTATGTTCTCCGTTCTCACGAGAATGGCAGAAATTAAATTGCTTAAAAGAAAAAGGAACCCATTTTCAAGCTTTTCACATCCTCCACCCTTCCTCATATCTACACGAATTCCACATTGGGTCTGAATGTGCTATAAAAGTACGGCTCAAGGAACTTGCCTCTAAAATGACGTTGTATTGCTCCAATTTTTCAATCATTGGAACGGAATTGACTCCAAATATATGACCAGCATGATCCTGCACCAAATGTCACTCCAAGTTCTGCTGGTACATAACTCACCATAAGTTGGGAAAATGAAAAATAGAAAGATATACACATAACACTTGAAACTTCATGTTTTAATGCTCGTTTTGAGAAGAAGAAACATTAAAGAGATGCCATCCATCTATCAAGACAAAACCAGTAACTTCACGGTCTATCAGAAAATAAAATAATTAACTAAGTGCTGGAAATTAACTCTTAGGAATTACAGTCATAAGGCCATCATTGGTGGCAAATAGATGATAGCTTTGCCAGTTTTCCCACATTAATCCAAGCCAATTGATCCGTATTAAAAATAAAATCCAAGTTCACCCTTGCAATAAAAGCATTGCTGTTTTTTTTTTTTTTTTTTTACGCTATAGCAAATCCAAAAATTGGCCTTGCTTCAACAACAAACACCACGAGACCCATCAGATTTCATCTTAGTTTCAGAAGATTTCAAACAGCGGAGTATAAGCGAATATTCAGAAGGTAAAAAAAATTTGAAACGAACGAACCTCCTTCGAGTTCGTTTGAGCCAGTAAAGAGAGAGAATGAATCGTTGTTGTGGGGGAGAGAGGCGTTCCATGATAGTGAGTCCATTCGTTCGAGCTCTTCCGAGTCCAATCTGGTTCGATTTGCCTTTTTGGATTTCTTATTCGAAGGTTGGGATGCCATGACCGGAATGCTGTTGGGTTTGAGGCCACCTTAATTCTTCTAGGGCTAGCAAGCAAGCAACTCCGCTGCCAATCGAACTTGATCGTCAAAGCAAACCCTAAACACGATTTTGAAGATCTGAAGGAAGAGAGAGGTTGTAAACGGGAGTGAGAGATAGAGGTTTGATTTGGGGAAAAAAAAAATAAAAGGGGTATTTTCGACAGTTCACACATAATTTGACATGTATGTGGAATTAAAATTTTCCATCTCATGAGTTGGGAATTTCATCTCATGAGTTGGGAATTTCGGAAACCATGCCCACGTTTTTGGGATAATTTGCTCCTGGTACCATGTTTGGGTCATTTTCCCTTGTTTTTTCCCTTTTTATTGGGCTTGGGCTTGGCCCAAGGTTTATTTTTAATTCTAATCTTTTATGTCATTGTGTTTAATGGGCTGAAATGGAATTGAGCCCAAAATTGAAGCCCGTCAACAAGAACCGAACTGGCTAGGAACTGAACCGAAACAGAAGAATCGAACCGGGAATCGGACCGGTCACTTAAAATCCGGTTCCGGTTCCATATCCTTCCAGAACAGGTTATATTCGGTTCTATGAAAAATCCTCCTAAACCGGACCGGTTACACCCTTAAATTGTAACGGATTTTTCTACTTTAAAAAAAAAAATTCAAATTTTTCTATGATGCCCCTGTCGTTTGGGGGCATGATGTCCCCACTAAATATGGACCTTTAGATTGGGGTTAGATAAATTTAAGCCGCCCACGGCCCACCCATAAAAACTGTGGCAATAAAATATAGTAAGAATGGAATATGTATATATATAGGGAGAGCTTCTAGTCCGGGCTCCGGACCTCCATGTTCCAGATATTTTTTTTATGATCCGAACCTTCCAATGTGTTTAAAACGTGTTTTGAAGGGCCTCCGCGAGAAATCATCAAAAAAAAAATACCGAGAAGGGCTTGATCCAAACAGTTTTTCTGAAAAACTGCTCGGATCAAGGTCTTCCAGGTATTTTTTTTTTGATGATTTCTCGCGGGGGCCCTTAAAAACACATTTTAAACACGTTGGACGGTTCAGATTTTATAAAAACAATTTTTAATACCTTCAAAACACCCAAAAGCTTCCAGTCAGGGCCGTATATATATATTATATATATAGGGGCCGGTTCCCCTCACACTAAAAATAACACAAAAAATGACACACAAATTTGTGGAACTCACTTTTCCAGGCCCCACTGTGAAGTTCTGAACCATTGATCTTGTTTAAATGAGTAAAATAGGAGGCCCTGCAAAATTTCAGCTCAATCGGATATCGAAAAGTGCTTGATCCAACCAGTTTTGCAAAAACCATGACAGGAAATAATGTTTTTTAACATGTTTGAATCAAGCACTTACCGATATCCGATTGAACTGAAATTTTGTAGGACCTCTTATTTTACTCATTTAAACAAGATCAACGGTTCAGAACTTTACAGTAGGGCCCGGAAGAGTGATGTGTCATTTTTTGTGTTATTTTATATATATATATATATATATTGTTATGTAATGGAAATCAATCACAGTCATTAGATGCAATGCAAGTGGATGCATCCAACGGCTGTGATTGATTTCTCTTACATAGTTATGTAAGGGCTCCCTCATAAGATCCTCCTGTATATATATGTACAACGAGCTTCTAATAAGGGCCCCTTATTTAACTTACCATAAGGATCTCACTGTTCTCGAGGTAATTTTGATGATCCAAACCGCTCAATATTTTTAAAACGTGTTTTTAAGGGCCTCGCGAGAAATCATAAAAAGAACAATATCCGGAAGGGCTTGATCCGATCAGTTTTCGATAAAAAACGTTATATTAGGTCCGAAAACACGAAAATTGGCTAGGTCCGCATGGAAAAGTTCAATAAGGGGCCCTCATTGGAAGTTGATCTTATATATGTATATATAGGGGCCGGATCCGTGGACACACACTTTGCACACATATTTTGACACTCCATCTCAGCCATTTAGATGGAGGGCTGAGATTAAAAGTTGTAAAAAAAACCCTCTCCATGTTTTAACGCTCACTCCTGATGAACCCCTCTCTCTCCCCCAAAAAGCTAACCCACCTCACCCTTCCAGCCGTCTGACTCCCGACGCCCAGCTGATGCCACCGCCGCCGACGATGAGTGCTCGGACTCTCTCTCTCTCTCTCTCGTACTACTTTCTCCAGTTGGGTTAAAGACCAACGACATTAATAAAAGCTCTGCTCCATGTTAATGACAAAGCACTGGTTCATTTGCAATGTCATTTCACAGAAGACAATCTTTTTCAATCTTCTGTTTTTGGCAAAATTTGGAGTGAAATTTCACACAAGGCTTTAAATTCCCAGTGTGAGGAAAAATTTCCTCCAAAAGTCGTGTAAATTAATGCACCCTATTTTAAAGCTACCAGATGATGAGTGATCTGGCTGCCGGAGTACCATCGTGACCAGTGCGAGAGTGAGGACGAGCAGAGAGAGAGGGAGAACACGTGAGGAAGATAGAGGTCATCGTCGCCGCCGCCGGAGGAACGCTTCGTCGGCGTCGGCGGTGGGTGAGGAGTTAGTGTTTAGCAAGTGTAAGCTTAAAACATGGGAGAAGGGTTTTTTTTTTCAACTTTTAATCTCAGCCCTCCATCTCAATGGCTGAGATGGAGTGTCAAAATGTGTGTGCAAAATGTGTGTCCACGGATCCGGTATAAACTCAGTTTTTATAGCAAATAAAAACCTTTTTTTTGCCCAAAAAAAAACAAAACCATCTCCATTTTAGCAAATTCAACTTAATTTTTATGCGTGATTTTGATCTAAAAGCTTAGATTTAGCTAACTCTCAATCTAAGTTCATATTTTATGGGGACATCATGCCCGCAAACCACAGATCGAGAGCATCATAGAAAAATTCCAATGTTGTTGCAATTCCATAACAAGCTGTCTACCCCTAAATCATTGTCACTTACGAAAAGATGCAGAATTTTCGAATAAAAATAAAGTACTTATGTATATAATTTTTTCATTTTCTTTGCGCTAATTATGATTAGATATTTACTTTGGTGTAAACAAATTGAAAAAAAAAAAAAAAACAAGGGGTAGATCTATAGGACATTATTGGAAAATGGGGCACTTTGTTCATAGTATTTTGGGCCCTTTGAGCAAAAAATAAAGTGGAATCACCTGATGACCTTTTGAGGTGGGTTCGAGAGGGACAGAATGAACAAAATTTATTAAGAAAAGAATAAGAAATTGTCTCATTAGGTGTGCATGTTTCAAATGTGGAAATCACTAGTCCCACATTGGTTTGGGAAGAAACCTTTGATGGGTTGATAAACGGTTTTATTACGGGCCGGTCCACAAAACAAATATTTATTATCATTAAGGTCAATCACTCTTTTTAATTACCATTAAGGTTAATCACTCTTTTTTTGGGTTTAGGTTTAGAGTGTACTTTCCTATATATGGTTTTAGTGGTTTAGGTACTTTCATAGGGTACCCTAGGGTTTAGGTTTATGCACTTTCATAGGTACCCTAGGGTGTAGGTTTAGGCACTTTCATAGGGTATCCTAGGGTTTAGGTTTAGGGTGCACTTTCCTATTATAGGGTTTTAGTGGTTTAGGCGCTTTCATAGGGTACCCTAGGGTTTAGATTTATGCACTTTCATAGGTACCCTAGGGTGTAGGTTTAGGCACTTTCATAGGGTACCCTAGGGTTTAGGTTTAGGGTACACTTTCCTATTATAGGGTTTTAGTGGTTTAGGTGCTTTCATAGGGTACCCTAGGGTTTAGGTTTATGGTGCACTTTTCTATCATAGGGTTTTAGTGATTTAGGCACTTTCATAGGGTATCCTAGGTTTTAGGTGCTTTCATAGGGTATCCTAGGGTTTAGGTTTAGGCACTTTCATAGGGTACCCTAGGGTTTAGGTTTTATCTTGCATTTTTCTATTATAGAGTTTTAGTGGTTTATGCACTTTCATAGGGTACCCTAGAGTTTTAGGCACTTTCATAGGGTACCCTAGGATTTATGTTTAGGATAGTCTAGGGTGAAGTTTTTCCAACAAACTTGAATTTTTCGCAGCCTCCAGAATCTTCTCCTTTGCCACTTGGAATTTGAATCCTTATTTTCTCGTATTTCCGAAACTAACAGATATGAGTTCCGTTGGGTGGATATGTTGTATTTCCTAAATCTGGAGTGGGCAAAGGTGGAGCTGGGCGTACTTGTGGTCCAAAATGTGGACTGGCTGGTACTTTTACCCTTTGATAAACCCCAAGATTGACCTAAAGGTTGGACTTGTGGCTACTCTGAATTTCCCGAATGGGAGAGGGCGCAACTCTATGTGAGCTTTTGGGCTTCAACCCATTAAAAACACACACACACGCATGCTGGGCTGGGAATGGATTGGTGTTTGGCCCAGTAGTTCTTAACTTTTTAGATTTTACTACTAACTTTTGGAATTGGAATCTGGGCATTCTTTTTTTGTCATTCGTCATTCCGAATCTATTACATGGGGGAGGGGGGAATGAGACTCGATCTCAGGATGCAGTGTGGGGCATCTAAGAGCTCTACCATATGAGCTAGTCATCACTTGCGCTGTGAGCATTCAATCTAGTAGTTAAGCTAGTAGTTTTCCAAACTTGAATTGTGAATTCAAATATCAGAAAATGAAATGTGCGAATTCAATTTTATAGCTGTTGAGATTCCATTACTGCAAATTATAATTTGCTGTTACATAATTCATTTTCTTTTATTTGATATTGAATTCAAAGGCTCCCCGTACTAAATTTTGAGGCCCCCCTTAAATCCAATGAATTGGACTCTCCTCTTCTTGTGTCAACACACTAGCAAACAATTCTCCTTTTTTTTTTTACATTCGAGTTGTTCTTGTTCTGTGTGAGAGTACTACATAGTTCTATTCGCTAAATAATTTCGGCAAGGTCCAGCCGCTATTGTGCTACAGTCTTATCCTTGGAAACAGGTGTCGGAAATGCTCAAGCATCCTGTGGTGAGGGAGCGATTTTGTTTTAAGAAAATCATGTGAAACACAGGAGTCGGTTTCAATTTCTTTTATACATTACAATTTGTCTTTATTTACTTACATATGGTCGGCTATTGAATCCCCGCTCCAGTCTTTGTTTCAAATCCATTTGGCTCCTGTTCTCTAAATTCTCCCTCCCCGTCTGATTGGATTCCCCTTTGTCCTTTTCCTCCCAAATCGGATCGGTCTGTCCTCTTCGATTTTCCCCTTCCCCGTCCATCTGATTGACTACCGTTTGGGGTTTCTATTACACTTAGGTTGCCTATGGTCGGCTGCTACTTTTTATCTTTTTATTTGGGCTCGATCATTGTTGGTGCAGTGCTTGTTCTCAAAATCCTTTTTAGGTGCATGTTGTGTTGTGTGCGCTTTTTGTTAGGTTTTGCATTTATTTTAGTTGTTTGTTAGTAATGTCATGGAATCAATGGGTATTTGTAATCTTAACGTGGAGAGATTAATAAGTATTTAATAACGTGGAACTCGATATTAATTTGAGATAGGGACAGAAGTTCAATTACAATTCTGTAGTGGGACGAATTGTAATTTGTGTAATACGAAATATAATCCTGGAAGGATTAGGGTTTCTATTTGCACAAGGAGCCCGGTCCGTATTTTTCCTTAGGTCCCTAATGTAGCCTTATATATATGTCATTATGTTTTCTAGGGTTTTCACACTTTTTCATAAGACACGATATAAGGCTGTGAAACTAGAGAACTCGTGAACGGCATTTGGAGTCCATGCTCACAAACGCAGTTGAGACATACAGAAGGGAATACGGTAGAAGATACTAGGGTTGATCGAGTTCAGACAAAGGTTACCGAACAATATCGATCGCACGTATTAGTCCAGCCTAGCGTTCGTGTCTAGGAGGAGAGGTAAACCCTAATTCCGCCATGTAGGGTTTAATGTTTTTTTTCGGTGTATAATCTGTACGCATCATCATGGGGTCTTGGGGATCCATTTCCCAACAAGTGGTATCAAAGCAGGCTGTGATCATGCGTATGGTTTATACAGGCCATGTTGTCCGTAGAACGTAGAGCATAGACTTGTGCTAACGTTTATTTTGCAGAGTTCTAGTATATGCTAACGTCTGTTTTGCATAATATTTGTCCCACTACTGTGATTACACATGTTTGATTGTGTGATTGGATCCCACGTTGTTTTTATACGTGGTTACTGCTTTATGAAAGTAGTATGTGAACTCCGGTATGTGGGACGCATAGGTATTCATGTAATCTTTATTTTTTCAGTTATATCATCAATAGATATAGGCTATGTGAATTCTGTAAAAGAGGCATAGAACTGTTGTAATATTACAGTTTCTGCAGTTTGTTTTTTTATCTAGATTATGTGAATTCTGTATAGGAGGCATAAGATCAATGTATAAAATCACAGGTTCTATAAACTCACAGGTTCTGTATGGTGGCCAAAGTTGTTGTTTGGAGGCAGCTCGACCCCCTTCGACCCCTTGCTGTTGGATCAATCTCCAACTTGGGGCACAAGGCGTGGCTGCAATCTTGGCTATTTTGGAAACAAGGATCATGAGCATAATAGTTGGGATTTATATTATATTATGTTTCCTTATTTATGTTTCCATGTGTGTTTGCATGTGTGATAGTTTGCCATTTTGGGACAACATGGTAATTTTTGGCCTTTTGACCTAGATCACGTTTCTTTGTAAACACGTAAATTTGATATCCCTTACAATTTTTTTAAATAATTAAATGGGAGAGGGAGTTTATTTTGTATAAATCTCACGGTCTCCATTACTAGTATTTAGATGATATGGTTAATTTTGTGTGTTGGTTTTAGAACCTTCCTCCCGATCGGACAAAATTAATTATGGCATAATTAGTACAAACTTCCTTAATGGATAGCTCTATGATAATTGTTGTGTGAATTGTTTCTCCATCTGAGGTGGTTCATTACGGAACAATGAGTCTAAGGCTAGGGAATGGTATACACTTAGCTATAAATAATAGTATCCTCTCCATCAGAGTCACTGCTATTATTTATAGGACCGAAGCTATGTTAGCTATTTAATTTTGCTTGGCACGGTCTAGTGTCTAGATAGTAAAATTAAAAGGATGTGCCTATCTACACAAATGATGAAAAGTAATGGACCTACCCATCGGGGCATACTTTTCACGGTGTGTAAGGTTGAGAAATACAAAGTTTTTTATTGCCCATCATAATTGTTGTTATGTGATTCTCATATTCAAAATGGGCTCATTCAATCCACTTGTTGTTATTCTCAAAGAACAAAAACTAACTGGACCAAATTATATTGACTGGAAAAGAAATCTGGAAATTGTGTTGACTGCTGAGGGGCACAAATTTGTGCTTTCTGAGGAATGCCCTCCCAAACCTGATGAAAGGCATGCAACGGAACCCGAAATCCGTAAATATAAGGATCGGGTTAAGGCTGATGAGATGGCGCTATGTTACATTTTGGCTTCCATATCAAATGTATTGCAACATCAGCATCACTCTATGGAAACTGCCTATGACATGATGCTAAACCTAAAAGAAAAGTTTGGGGAGCACAATCGTGAAGCTAGGCAGGTTACAATGGGCTAGTTGTGGAACATTAAGATGGTTGAAGGGACCCCTGTAAGGGATCATGTTCTTAAGACGATCGGTCTTTTGAATGAACTAGAGGTCCTTGGAGTGAAATAAATGGGAAAACCCATATCGATATCGTACTCAATTCACTGGTTGAGCCTTTTAAGGCGTTCCGTCTAAATTACACCATGCACAAAATGCATTATTCTTTTACGGAACTTTTGAAAGAGCTTCAATCAGCTGGGGGGTCTTTTGGTCAACAAAAATCCAACTGTGCTTGTGGCTGAAAAGGCTTCTGCTTCTAAGCCGAAAGGCAACAAGAAGCAGAAAAATGTTCGAAAATAAGCCAAGGTTCCTCAGGTAGCCAATGGGCCTCAAGGTGGAGTGAAAAAGCATAAGGGCAAGTGTGTTCACTGCAAGCAGAAAGGACACTAGAAAAAGAGATTGTCCGGTCTATCTCAACAAAGTGAATAATCCAGGTAAATCTTTTTCACTAGTTGTTGAAATATGTTTAGCGGTGTTATCTACCGGTACCTGGTGTGTAGATACGGGAGCCACTAATCATGTTTGCAATTCATTGCAGGGGTTCTAGGAGACCAAGTGACTAATTGATAGGGAGATTTATCTACACATGGGGAATGCTACAAGAGTAGCAACAGTTGCAGTAGGAATTGTTATTCTTAATTTTGGTAGTAACAAACATTTAATTCTGAGAGATTGTCTTTATGTTTCTTTGATTAGGAGAAACTTTGTTTCAGTTTCTAATTTGGTTAAGGTTAGGACGGTTATATGGTTTATTTTAATGACTCTGTGGCTATTAAATTAAATAAGCATTTTATATGTTCTGGTTCATTGGTAGACAATCTCTACATTATTAATCTTATTCTTCCTACGATGCAACTGAATGAATTGAATAACACTAATAGATTTCCATGTAAGAGAAAATAACCTTCTAAATTGAACCAAACATATCTTTGGCAATTACGCCCGGGTCATATTAATCTAAATAGGATTTCTAGACTGATTAAGGATGGACCGTTAGGTTCATTGGACCGATTCGTATTTTTCCTTAAGTCACTAGCATAGCCCTATATATATGTAGGGATGGCAATGGATCGGTTTGGTCTGAGTTTTGCTATTACCATACCCAAACCCAAAGTATTTATCTATACCTAAATCCAAACCGATATCCGAGGGGTATGATTTTTAGTGGACCAAACCAAACCATATGGATTTGGATTAGGAACAATTACCATTACAGTAACAAAATAAATATTTATTACCATTAAGGTCAATCACTCTTTTTAATTACCATTAAGGTTACCAAAAAGCACGGATAACTCCACAACCTAATAGACTATATTCCTTTTTAAAAAATAAATATAAATAAAATATAGACTATACATTTAGACTGTTTAGGTTTAAGGTGCACTTTCCTATATAGGGTTTTAGTGGTTTAAGCACTTTCATAGGGTACTCTAGGATCTTAGGAACTTTCATAGAGTACCCTAAAGTTTAGACTGTACATTTTACATTTTAGACTGTACATTTACATTTAGAATTTAGAATGTACATTTAGAATTTAGCACTTTTATAGGGTACCCTAAGATTTTAGATACTTTCATAGGATATCCTACGATTTAGGTTTATTGTGCACTTTCCTATTATATGATTTTAGTGGTTTAAGCACTTTCATAGGGTATCATAGGATGTTTAGGGTGCACTTTTCTATCATAGGATTTTAGTGGTTTAGACACTTTCATAGAATACCCTAAGATTTAGGTTTAGACACTTTGATAGGGTATCCTACGATTTATGAGAGAGAGAGAGAGAGAAAGAGAGAGAGAGAGAGAGAGAGAGAGAGAGATGGGTAGACCATGCATCAAAGTACTAATGGATGGCAGTTATAAAAAAGAAAAGAAAAGAGGACTAATGGATGGCAGTTATTGGTGCCCGTTCCTGAGCGCACATGGGTGGAGTATTGGAGGTGTTGCTGCTTTTCCCCATTTTGGTTGGAGCTGGGCGTACATGGGAGGGAAAAAAAGGACCGGCCCGTGTTTTTCCCTTTGGATTTTATCCAAACCGCACCACACCCGCATTAGTATTCGTTCCATTAATGAACATGTGAAGGAAAAAGATAATATATTAAAATAATAAAGTAACATGCCATAATATTTTACCATTAAACACCCAAATTCCAACATAATCAAAGGAAATAACTAAATAATAAACTTTTTTCA
>JAXBDA010004075.1:0-30806 GCA_036023075.1 Gaultheria prostrata | reverse complement strand
TCCACCGTAAACTTGCATTTTGCATTTTTATTGTTTACGTGATTCCCTTTCCCGGTCTCCCATTAATGTGAAATAAATTGAATTTCAAATGTTTCCAAAATCCCGCAAAATGTTGAGTAGAGACCGGCTCATGGACCGGGCGAGGGGGGTGCATTAAAACCCTTCCCCTCTCGTAACCAAACCCCCGAATTCGAGAAATCTTTGGTTCCGCAAGATCAGTAAGAATATTTTCGTTGGGCATATGAGTCATATTTTAAATCGGTTTCTCGGATTCAGACCTCAAATCCGGGTGGCGACTCTAAAACCGAATCTTTTGAAAATCCATAAATCAATCGAATAGGGGCGCATTTTCCGCGGACCGTCAACACATGAGAATTTGGTTGTATCCGGAGAAACCGTCCATGAAGGAAAGGAGTGCATGTCCAGCAATATTGTCTACAAGTACATCTATGTGTGGCAATGGGAAATCATCTTTAGGGCTGGCTTTATTTAGATCGCTGATGTATGGTTGTTATATTTCGACGGAGCTGCCAACCAAAAAGGATTCGGAATCGGAGTTTTGCTTATCTCACCAGAAGGGTCACACATCCCTCTTGCATTCAAGTTAAACTTCGAGCTCACCAACAATCAGTCTGAATACGAAGCCTGCATCGTGGGGATGGAAGCTGCCCTCGAAATTGGTGTCAAAAGGTTGGAGGTGATTGGAGATTCTAATCTGGTAGTCTCACAAGCAAACTGCGACTGGAAGGTCAAGCAAGATAAGTTGAAACCTTACCATAAGGACCTTGACGATCTGATTCCACGATTCCAGGTAGTCACTTTTACTCATGTGCCTTGATTAAACAACCGATTCACCGATGCCTTGGCAACACTAGCCTCCATGGTGGAGATACCCAATGGAGTCAGACTCCGACCTATCCTGATCGAACAAAGGGACAAACCCGTTTACGAATACGTCATGGCTATTGATGAGCCTGGCAATGGTCTCCCTTGGTACCACGACATCTGGAACTTCGTTGAAAAGAGCGAATACCCGGCTGGGACTGACCGAAAGGACGAGATAGCTCTCCGAAAGCTAGCCTCTCACTACATTATCTGCGGAGGCAGGCTGTACCGAAGATCCCACTGCGGAATGCATAAACTCTGTGTAAACGGCGAAGAAGCAACTAGAATCATGGAAGAAATCCACAACGGAGTCTATGGCCCTCACATGAACGGGGCAATGCTCGCCAAGAAGGTCTTGCGACAGGGATACTACAGGTCTACAATGGAAACCGAGTGCGTCGAGTACGTACGAAGATGTCACAAATGTCAGATTCACGCCAATTTCATGAACATACCGCCGTCAGAATTGCACTCTATGACTTCACCCTGGCCTTTCTCAACATGGGGCATCGACGCCATCGGCAAGATCACCCCGGCTGCTTCAAACGGGAACAAGTTTATTCTGGTCGCCATCGACTATTTCACCAAGTGGGTTGAGGCTGCCTCATACACAACTCTTACAGCGGTTCAGGTCGCTCATTTCATCAAGCAAAACATCATCTACCGGTATGGCGTGCCTCACGCATTCGTGTCTGACAATGGTGTTCACTTCAAGGGTAGAGCTGCAGAAGTTCTAGAGGATTTTGGGATTCAGATCCACAAGTCAACCGTCTACCGGCCGCAAACCAACGGAGCTGTGGAAGCAGCCAACAAAACTATCAAGTCAATACTGGAAAGAACAATTCAGTCTGCAAAGAATTGGCACGAGCAACTGCCGTTAGCACTTTGGGGATATGGGACATCTATCCGTACTCCGACAGGGGCAACACCCTATTCCTTGGTTTACGGTATAAAAGTCGTTCTCCCTATCGAACTTGAAGTACCATCTCTACGAGTCTTAATAGAATCAAACGTCAAAGAAGCTGATTGGCAAAGCGCAAGGTTCGAAGAATTCATGATGTTTGACGAAAGAAGGCTCAAGGCCTTATATCACATTCAAGGGTACCAGCGTCGAGTCGCACGCGCTTTCAACAAGAAAGTCAAGTCCAGAAATTTGCAAGAAGGAGACGTGGTTCTGAAGGAAATCCGAGCTCCAGTGTTCGATCCACGTGGGAAATTTTGGCCAAAATGGGCAGGGCCGTACATCATCAAGAAAATTCTGTCCGAAAGCGTAACTCAGCTCATCGATCTTGACGGTAACGAATTCTCTACATTCGTCAACATGGATCAACTCCAGAGATACTACCCCTGAGAGAAGCTCGCTGGACTGAAAACTGCAAGGGCGGGCAGTGCCAGGCAAAAATTAGAGCAAGTCTGCTAAGTCGAAAACCCGCATCGGGCGGCTTAGGCAAAATTCAAGACAAAATCAATTGAGAGCTCGCTAGGCCGAAAACCCGAAAGGGCGGTACTAGGCAAAAGTTAGAGCACAAAAGGAGAGTGAAAATACTTGAGCGAACCCTAGCCAACATTTTTTTAGGCATGAACTACGCCATGACATGATTCCTTTTTAAGGATACGTAGGCATCCTCACATTGAGGACCGGTCATAATCTTTTGAAACATCCCTTGAGTTGATCCACAGCCGTCATTCACGCTTACAATCATAATCAATGAGAATCAAAGCGGAAAATTTTCATAAATCACTTTTATTCAAACTAAGTTCTTTGATTACATGGCTGAGCATGAATCTTTCACACAACAAAACAACAAAAAAGCAAGGCTTCGACCCACATGAAACATGTCATGGGTCAGCAATTTATTCCGGGTACATTAAGACTAAAGCAAAAGTCAAATTTGATTCCCATTCTCTCTTGCTGCAATCTACTGTGTCAACCATCTTTTATGACGCCCCGAAAGCACAATGTTGGGATACTAATCTCTGGGAACAGTGATGCGCTCTCTCCAAGTATGTTGACAAGCCTGAATTGTTGCATGATTGAAGTTGGGCACAACAAAGTCTTCAGGGTATACAGATGGTATTGCTTGACTAACGCCGAGCTGTCGGAGAATGCGGTGAGGGATGTAAAAAGTCCAACAGGTCAGACCTGCCAACACTACTCGATGATGCCCCATGTTGCTCATTGTCATGGTGGGACGAGTCAGCCAGTTCAAGCGCCAAGAAATTGTGTCCTCTTTCAGCTGAGAAAGCACCTGCACCCAACCAGGAACATTCCTATGAAACTCCTGGTAATCCCTCTGAACAAAACCTTGTGTCTCATGAATTCTGTTTCGCGGCACTGCCTCTAGAAGAGCAGGCTTGTCACACAGCCAAATCTACATGAGAGAAAAGACAAGTAAGGAACCATAGAAAGCCTAAACCCGAGCGTTGAGGTAAAAAGAGAAGTAAACCAGAAAAAGGAGAGCTGAGTGAGAAGCCTACATGTTCCTTCAAAAACATTGGTCCGCCCAACATGGACTCCATCCAAGCCCATCAAAGTTTCAACCAAAACTATTGGAGCTACATCTTTACGCTCCTCAATCTGCCTGGCCACTCCCACCAATGCCGCACTTGCCTGAAGATCTGAGCGGATGAACAAAAATGCCGCAAGGATCACGAGGCACAAAGCAAAGCCTTCAGGACGGAACTGGTTAACCAAGCGCGGGACGTTCAGCACACCTCCCTGGATCATTGACCTTGCCGTGTCTTTGCTCTAACCCAGATTTGAGGACAGCACATCAGCATAACTTACTCCCTGAAGAGGAATGACAGGCATCTCCAGGTCAAAACCACCAAGGTACGCATGGAACTCTTCCACCGTGGGGCATAGCTCTTGCAGGCCGAAGTGAAACACATGCACTTCCGGATCCCAGAAACGGACAGCAGCATGGAGCAACTCAGGACGTATGGTTACATCCCGGATGTAGTGCATTGATGCCAATCTATGATCACGAAAGTTCAGCCAGCCCAGGCCATCAAGTTCGTCAAGCCAAGGGTGGACCAAAGCCGAGATGCTAGCAGCCATTGAGAGAATATGGAAGAAGGTATGGAAGATAATTTTGGGATGAATGTGCCATGGAAGCAAGGCTACGTATAGCCATTCTAGCAAGAAAAGTTCAAAAATCTCAAAAAGCGCGTGCCTCGGGAAGCGTGCCACATCGGGAAACGCAAAGGTCAAGCAAAATTTGTGAGTTTCCTCAAAATAGATTGGATTTAGCATTTCAAAGCTCTTGGACGTGCAAACATGCATGGGGAAGTCAAAACACAAGCCAAACTGCAAGCAAATAGTGTCAGAAGTGGGCCAACTAGAGCTCAGCACCGCACGGCATCAACAAGTGCACCGTGCGGCACCTATTCCTAAACTGCACGGTGTCAGTGGCCATTTTTCAGCTAAAATTCCAACTTTGGCCCACCGGAACCCATTCCATGCTACTTTTAGCCACTTTTCTTGTACATACAGCTCCAAATAAGTATCCAACACTTAGTGGAGGAATTGTTTGGCATTTTCAAGAACATCCCGATAGACGGATACGCCAAAAACCCCGGATACGGAGATTCGGGCGTGATTTTGCAACCTTTTCTACAACTTCTCGGGACACTCACTTCAAGAAAGGGCGTATCATGTGTTTTCAAGCTCGGGAAAGATGTGTCAAACATATTTTCATGAGTTCGTCAAGTTTCTGTTCATTTGGAAGGCCCGGGTCCGCCGAAAATCGAGTTCCGGCATACCGGATTGCAACTTTTCAAGATTTGCTCAAAATTCATGGGCTTGCAAGCATTGTGGCATACTTTTAGGGTTTGCGTAATTAACCAGGCCGAATTATCGAGCTTCAGGGCATTTTACACTCTAAGTTCCTCTCATATCATTCTTTTTCCAGTTTTCTACGAAAAAGCCAAAAGTGTCCAAATTCTATTGAGTCAATTCACGTGTCTCTCCCAGTCTCAAAATTCTTATACGTGCATTTTCCCCACAAGTGTCTCACACATTTCCAGTGCTAGATTCGGTTTTTTAGATTCGAGTCTTTGTTAATGTAAGTCATTTTACATAATGAAAATGCAAATTTCTATAAAACTATGTGCAAGCATCCATATCATAAGTAGTAAAAATATACATGTATCCAGGGGCAAAACAGGCCTAACATCATCATCAAACCTACCACGGCAAGCAAGCCGCATCCATGAAAGTAAAACAAAAACGGGAAAACAGACACCCAAATCAAAAGCAGACATGCAGGCCTAATCTACCTACTCAAGAACGGGCCCTCTTCTGCACCCGTGGCATGAACTCCTCAGACTTAGCAGGACCCATGTCCTCATCATCACTGCTATCTGTCTCTCCCTGCCTGAAAGTCCACCGTGACGGCGGAGCTAGACCTCCTGGTGCACTCCCTCCTGGCCTCTCAGCTGAAGAGTGACGGTCTCGAAGCTCTCTGACAGCTGGAGGAGCTACAGGGCCACCTCCAGCACACCTCACCCTCCTGTGCTCTGCCCTCGGAGGTGGAGAAGTACTCTGCACAAACAAAGCAAGTTTCGTCACTATACAAGGCTGATATACAAGTCTGCAACCATAAAAACCACAAAGTAACAAGGCAAAAGGATTACCTGAGAAGTCCCTCTGCCGGGAGAAAGGCTACGACCAGCTCTACGCCCAACTCCCCTGCTGGCTCCTCCACCTCCTCTCGCAGCCCTGCCTGCACCACCAGCTCTGGCTCCACCACCTCTGTTAGCCCCCTGGGCACCTCGGCCTCTGTCGCCACCTCTAACTCTGGCTGCACCGCCACCGCCGCAGGCTCCACCTCTGCCTCTACCAGCTCCGCTCTCTCGGATCACCACTCTCGGCTCATCTCAGGGACGCACTGCAGGAACGTCACCTATCATTAGCCGACACACCAAAGCCTCAAGATCCAGGATCAGCTGATAAGACTCTGACGCCTAGGTAGCAGGGATCTGCAAAACAAAGAAAAAGCGTTACACAGGTATTCCAAAATAATGCTTTAAGAGAATGCAAACTAAATTGTATTTTCTTTCTTTTATAGGTTACCTGAACAGAAGTAATGTCAAGCGGGGGTGCAATCGAAGGGATATCCACCACTCCCATCATCCCTCCGGCTGTCTGGATCTCTATCTCTCTCCTCAACACCGGCAAGGCGGTCTCAGTGGCAGCTATAAGAGTCTCAACGTCCAGGAAGCTAGCCAGGTCCTCAGTTAGAAAGGCCTCCCAGTCCGAGGAATTGCTGAAAGGAAGCTCAGTGTCCAGCACAGTGTACCTCTCCACCTCCGCCCGTGTGTACTCGTCAGTCCGATGTACGCAAAGGGGGATACGCCTTGGTATCCTGAAGTGCTCCAACCTAAGGGACTGACGAGGCACCCTCTCTCCTAGGTACCACTGCCAACCGTACGAAGACTATGGACGGTCGGGCGGCCCACGCGGCTGGTGTAAAGAGAATTTAGGGTCGCCACCCGGGGTTTAATTTTTAGAAAATGTTAGTTACCCGAGGAACCGTTTAGAAAAATAATATGACTCTTGTGCCGCTAGAAAAAGGGTTTGATCTGCGAGAAATAGAGTTTTGGGTTCGGGAGCCAGGTTACCCGCGAGGAAGGTTTTCTTTGAAAAATGCACCCCGCGTGCCCGGAATTTACCGATCTTTACTAAATATTTGTGGATATTTCTGAAAAGATTTTGTTGCTAAACTTTATTCACATAAACAATTTATAAACAGGGCAAGAGGAAATAATAAAAAGAAACAAATAAATCACGTAATACGCAAATTGATATTAGATGACATAAAATAACAAAATGCGAGGATGTAAATGCATGAAATGAAAATAGGAGGGCTAAACCATAATAAGCTGCCACTGGTTAATTGAGAAAACAGAGTATCAAATTCGCGAAACAGAGCATTGTGAAAAATTTCACCACTGACACCGTGTGGTGTCAACTTTGTACCGTACGGCTCAATAGCCTGCACCGTGCGGTGTCTCCAGTGTACAAAATTTTTGAAATTTTGGTTTTTAGCAGTGTGTCAAAGAGGATGTTTTAGCTTGAAAACATGAGTTCATTTGGTTTGAAAATCATGATTGAAATGGAAATGATGTATCTCCACACATAAACGGCATCTCCATGACCACGAATGGGTCGCGTGATACACGCCCGAGAGATTTACATTTTGATTGAAATCATCGTTCTAAGTCCAAGAGAAAGCTATAGAGCTTCCCCCAGACCTAGCTCACGTCCCCTCAGATTATGAATAAAATTCTGATAAGAACACAAATTATACCTTGAACTGATTCAACGAAAAAGATGAAATTGGTTGGATGGAAAATGGGTACGGGACCTCTGAGTTTTATGAGAGAAATTTGGACGGAGCAAAGATATGGTGATAGAGTTTCAGGTTTGAGAGAAATTTTACTGGCTCTTCTTCAATTGACTTGTTCGCAAATTTTCAGTCCTTTTGAAACCGTTCGGTGAGCTCGAGTTTTATAGACGCGGACATTGGATAGCTTCACACGTTAAGCAAGATTCCCACGGCGGGAAGTCGAGCTACGAGTAGGCTTTGCCGTACCACGCGACCGCATTTGAGCTGCTGGGAGAACGCGGGAATCACGGGATTTGACCGGTGATGCCGCATGGTGTCCCAATATAAACCGTACGGTGCATACAATCACACAGCACGGTGTTGGTGGAGTTTTAAGCCGCACAGTTTGTGAAATGAGGTCGTACGGTTCAAGTGGTTCTGGGGTTTTGCACTTTTTGACTCAGGGGATCCGAGGGACCGTTTCAAGGTTTACTTCGTGTGCTTTTTCATCATCAGGGATACACAAGTCATCAAAATTGGGGTGTCTACAGTTGCCCCTCTTCGACGCGGCTTAGTCACCATTATGTTGGTGTAAGTCGTGTTTGAAGATTCGAACATCCCAATTCGATTAACCATGCGAGAAAAGAAATAAGACAATAAACTTGGTCGAGCTCAGGGCTTCCTACGTACCTCGTTTGTGAGGATCAGACCAATCGTAGTTCGGCGGGGCCGCTGTGAAAATCGACACCTCATTCTTCAGCGAGGAAAAAACGAACGATGTTTGCAAAGTGAGGAAAAATAATTTCGGGTGGTTCAAAAACCGTTAAAAATAATTTTGGAGGTTCGAAAACCGTTAAAATTAATCTGGGAGGTTTGAAAAACCGTTAAAAATAATTTCGGAGGTTTAAAAACCGTTAAAAATAATCTTGGAGGTTCGAAAACCGTTAAAAATAATCTGGGAGGTTCCAAAATCGATAAAAATAATAAATAATCTTGGAGGTTCCCAAATCGTTAAAAATAATCTGGGAGGTTCAAAAACCGTTAAAAATAATCTCGCAGGTTCGAAAACCGTTAAAAACAATCTCGGGGGTTCGAAAACCGTTAAAAATAATCTCGGGGGTTCGAAAATCATTAAAAATAATCTCGGGGGTTCGAAAACCGTTTAAAATAATCTCGGAGGTTCGAAAACCGTTAAAAAATAATTCTTGGGGGTTCGAAAACCGTTAAAAATAATCTTGGGGGTTCGAAAACCGTCAAAAATAATCTCGGAGGTTCGAAAACCGTTAAAAAAATAATTCTTAGGGGTTCGAAAAACCGTTAAAACTAATCTCGGAAGTTCGAAAACCGTTAAAAAATAATTCTTAGGGGTTCGAAAACCGTCAAAAATAATCTCGGGGGTTCGAAAACCGTTAAAAAATAATTCTTGTTTGAAACGAATACTGTGGAGGATTCGAAATTGGTAACACCGTGGAGGATTTCCAAAAAAAAAAACATGGTTTCGGGCAAAGGAACGGGCCCTTCTGAAAGCATAAGTAAGTAAAAGGGGGAAAGTGTAATATTCGGACAAAGGAAAGGGGGGATACCGTACCGTGTAGAGAAGCATACCACACGGTTCAAAAAGGCACGCTGTGCGGTGCCAAAGGTGATTCCTCGACTGAGTTTTGTAACCGCCGAAAATCTCTGGCTTCCACGCTTCTTGGTTCAAAATCAATTGATCAGTTATTTTTCAGAGCCAAAACCGACTCCCTTGCATGTATTGTTCTTTCTTGACCGCAAATTTCCGATCAAAAATCCTTGCTTCCAAACCAAAAATCACGGCAATGGCGAGTTTGGGCGGCGACGCGGATCAACCTGGTAGTTCCGGCATCAGTTCATCATCGTCGGGGCACGATGGAGGAGAAACGGTGGGTACAGAGACCGTAGGTGTCTCGGTTCCAACCATTCAAAGTGAGTTGGGTTCGACTGAGGTAGATTCCATGGGGACCGAGCACCGCACGGTGCAAATCTTGGGTGAAACATCCTGTACGGTTGAAATTGATAGAGATGGGTCACGTTCAGCAGGGCCTAGCGGCATGGAGCCGCATACAGGGGTGCCGAGTGGTACTGTGGCAACGGTGGGCGAGACCCGTGACCCGGCTATGGGCAGTTCAAACACCGTGGTGGTGAGTGATGTTCTGGTGAGTGGCATTGTCGATGATCAGCCTAGGGGAGGCGATAATACGGCCATGCAGAGTGGCGAAACTATTTCAAAACCTATGGAGGTTGATGCGCCGGACACTAGCGTACGGCTTTCTGAGGTAGAAATGGATATTAAGGGTGTGCACGTTCTGGTTGAGCAGAGACCCGCCGGGGAGGGTGTAGACACTGGTTCTCAGGAGAGTTTAGTTCCTGGTGACCTTTCGAGCGTTTCTCTGGTTGTTGAGGTGCCAGTGAGAGGTGGGCAGGCGTCTGTGACTATCCCGGTGATCAGGAGGGACCTGGGAGAGGACACGGTGACCGTCGAGGAGGCTTGGGCTTCGAGCAACAGTGGCAAGGAGATGGATGTCCGAGAGGGGGCACACATCGAGGTAGCGAGACCCACGATGACGGCTTCTCGGGTTTTCAGAGGTTTGGCTCAGTCACTGGGCACAGGGAGTACCGGTGGTGGAGAGAGTTCAGACCCACCCGTTGTCCCTACTGCGGTTGGTTCTTCCCGGACTCCAAGTTTTGGCTTGGCCGATACCCTAGAGGGAGTGAGTGACGAGGACTTAGCACGGATTCTTCGGGAGGATCCGACCTTTGCTGAGGTGCTGGGGGAGAGAGTGCCTGGACACGTTCAGGACGTGGTCCTGGAGGAGAGACAGGGAGGAGTTGAGGCTACAGGAGAGCAGTTGTCCTTGGATGCGGAGGTGGAGATAGCCGAGAGCAGCAAGGCCCCGTTTACTCCAGAGACTTACGTACCACGGGTGCACTTCTTTATACCGCTGGGGTGTGACGTGTACTCGTCGATACACTTGTTTTACTGTGAGACGACCTTGCGGAGGAACCCGGAGACTCATATCTCAGCACGTCCATTGGTATGCATTCAATTATTTGCATTTTGATCACTGTACTTGCTTTTCAATTCTGTACTTGCATGCCTCCATGATCGTTGTCTGAGAGACTTGTATTTGCTTTCTGAATCAGCGGCATACCTCCTTGCCTGTGTACGGAGGTTCGTCGGACTCCCTTGAGCGTTTTGAGAGCTTGCCAAGGGCAGTGAGAGAGATAGTGGCGGGCACGGGCTTCATGGAGTTTATTCGACTCCTGACGCCGACGCGGGCGGACCGCAAGCTGCTGAGGGCTTTAGTTGAGCGTTGGTGGGACACCACCAACACTTTCCACTTGAGGTTTGCTGAGATGACAGTGACGCCTTTGGACTTTTCGGCGATCACCGGTCTGAGAGTCGGCGGGGAGCCGATACCTTTTGACTCGAGGCTGTACAGGGACAGAGCAGCCATCAGGTACTTTCTGGGGAGAGAGGTTGGAGAGGGAGAGCCTATGGTGCGGTTTGACCACTTGTCGGCCCTATGGGACCACGAGCCAGAGTCACCGACTGAGGTGGCTCAGATGGCTAGAGCTTACTTGCTGTACTTGTTTGGTGTGTCCCTGTTCCCGAACAGGCGGTGTGGGGTTCACCTGGGTTGGCTCCCGGCACTGGCAGACTTGAGCAGGGTGTCCAGTTTGGACTTTGGAGGTGCTGCTCTGTGTACCCTTTACTGCTTCTTGGGTTCTGCTAGCCGCAGCAAGGGGACGAGCCTCGGCGGCTTCTGGAGGGTGGTTGAGGTCAGATTTTACATGCTTTCTTTTGCTTTCCTGTACTTTGAGATATTACCATGTATATCGCTGCTTCTGTTTGCTGATGATGCTTTTAACCATGCAGGTGTGGGCTTATGAGGTGTTGGGGATGTATCCACCAGCCAACAGACATGACGACAAGGCGGTGATTCCCCGAGCAGCAAGATGAGACCGAGGGCACCGCGGCACCGGTATACATGTGGGAAGGATAAACGACTTCCGCCGCTTCTTGGACCTGACTGACGGGAGTACGGTATGACATTTGCACTTGCTTTCAAACTTGAGCTTTCTGTTTTGCATTCAACTCTTTCTGATGAAGTTGAAATTCCTGGCAGGTGAGGTGGCATGTCTGGGATGATGTCCCAGATGAGTACTTGCAGAGGAGCAGGGAGGTGACACAGGGACGGGTGTTGTTGGAGTCCCCGTACGGTTGGCAGTGGTACCTGGGAGAGAGGGTGCCTCGCCAGTCCCTTAGGTTGGAGCACTTCAGGATACCAGGGCGTATCCCCCCTGGCGTACAGCTGACTGACGAGTACACGCGGGCAAAGGTGGAGAGGTACATTGTGCTGGACACTGAGCTTCCTTTCAGCAACTCCTCGGACTGGGAGGCCTTTTTGACTGAGGATCTGGCTAGCTTCCTGAACATGGAGACGCTTATAGCAGCCACTGAGACTGCCTTGCCAGTGTTGAGGAGAGAGATAGAGGTCCAGCCAGCCAGAGGGATGATGGGAGTGGTGGACATCCTTTCGGTTGCACCTCTGCACGACCTTACTTCTGTTCAGGTAACCTGTAAAAGAAAGAAAATACAATTCAGTTTGCATTCTCTTAAAGCATTTATTTGGAATACCTGTGTAACGTTTTTTCCTTGTTTTTGCAGATCCCTGCTAGTTGGGCGTCAAAGTCCTATCAACTGATCCTAGATCATGAGGCTTTAGTGCGCCGACTGATGATAGGTGACGTTCCTGCAGTACATCCCCGAGCTGAGCCGGGAGTGGTGATCCGAGAGGGCGGAGCTGGCAGAGGCAGAGGTGCCAGAGGTGATGGAGGAGCTCGGGGAGCCCGAGGTGGAGCCCGCGGCGATGGCAGTGTTGAGAGAGGCGGTGGAGTCAGAGTCAGAGGCGGCGACAGAGGCCGAGGTGCCCGGGGGGCTGACAGAGGTGGTGGCGCAGGCAGGGCTGCGGGAGGAGCGAGCAGAGGAATTGGGCGTAGAGCTGGTCGTAGCCCTTCTCCTGGTAGAGGGACTTCTCAGGTAATCCTTTTGCATTGTTACTTGTGTTTTTTGTGCTTGCAAACTTGTATATCATCCTTCTATACTGACGAAAATTGCTTTGGTTGTGTAGAGTATGTCTCCACCTCCGAGGTCAGAGCTCAGGAGGGTGAGGCGTGCTGGAGGTGGCCCTGTAGCTCCTCCGTCTGACAGAGAGCTTTGAGGTCGCCAGTCTTCAGCTGAGAGACCAGGAGGGAGTGTACCAGGAGGTCCAGCTCCGCCGTCACGGTGGACGTTCAGGCAAGGAGAGCTGAGTTTGAGGAGTTCAGGCCACGGGTGCAGAAGAGGGCCCGTTCTTGAGTAGGTAGGTCAAGCCTGCGTGCCTGCTTTTGACTTTTAGGGCGCCTTTTTGCCCGTTTTTATTTCCATTGATACGGCCTGCGTGCCGTGGTAGTACTTATGATGATGTTGGGTCTGTTTTGCCCCTGGATGTATGCACCTTTTATTGATATGGATGGATGCTTATTTTGATTTTTTATAAAAATTGCGCAGTTTCGTTATGTAAAATGACTTACATTAACAAAGACTTGAGTCTAGCAAATCAAATCTAGCACCGAAAATGTGTGAGACACTGTGTGGAAATGTATGTATAAGAATTTTTGACTGGGAGAGACACGTGAATTTGACTCGATAGAATTTGACATTTTTGGCTTTATGTAGGAAACTGGAAAAAGAGTGGATTGAGCGGATTTTAGAGTGTAAAATGCCCCGAAGTTTGATAGTTTGGCCCGGTTAATCATGCACACCCCGGAAGTATGCCACAATGCTTGCAAGCCCATGAATTTGAGCAAATCCTGAAAAGTTGCGATTCGGTATGCCGAAACTTGGTTTCTGGCAGACCCGGGTCTTCCAAATGAACAGAAATTTGATGAATTCCGTAAATGTGCTTGACACATGCTTCCCGAGCTTGAAAACACATGATACATCCTTGCTTGAAGTGAATATCTCGAGAAGGAAATTCCTCCCGAATTTCCGTATCCGAGGTTTTCGGCGTATCCATCTATCGAGACGTTCTTGAAAATGCCGAACAATTTCTCCACTAAGCCTTGGATACTTATTTGGAGTTGTATGTACAAGAAAAGTGGCCAAAAGTAGCATGGAATGGATCCCGGAGGGCCAAAGTTGGAATTTTTGGCCATGAAATAGCCACTGACACCGTGCGGTGTAGGAAGAGGTGCCGCACGGTGCACTTGCTGATGTCGTGCGGTGTTGATGCCCAGTTGGCCCACTTCTGACACTGTTTTCTTGAAGACTGACCTATGTTTTGACTTCCTCATGCATGTTTGCACGTCTAACAACCTTGAGGTGCTAAACCAAACCTATTTTGAGAAAGTTTACAATTTTTGCTTGACCTTCGCGCTTCCCGACGCGGCACGCTTCCAGAGGCGCGCGTTTTTCGAGATTTTTGAACTTTTCTTGCTAGAATGGCTATAAGTAACCTTGCTTTCATGGTATCTTCATCTCGAAAACCATTCTCCATACCTTCCTCCATATTCTCTCAATGGCCGTCAGTATTTCAGCTTCGGTCCGCCCTTGGCTTGACGAACTTGATGACTTGGACTGGCTGAACTTTCATGACCATAGGTTGGCATCAATGCGTTACATTCGGGATGTAACCATACGTCCTGAGTTGCTCCATGCTACTGTCCGTTTCTGAGATACAGAAGTGCATGTGTTCCGCTTTGGCTTGCAAGAGCTATGCCCCACGGTGGAAGAGTTCCACGCGTACCTTGGTGGTTTCGACCTGGAGATGCCTGTCATTCCCCTTTAGGGAGTAAATTATGCTGATGTGCTGTCTTCAAACTGGGTTTGAGCAAGAATGCGGCAAAGTCTATGATCTAGGGAGGCGTGCTGAACGTCTCGCGCTTGATCAACTAGTTTCGTCCTGAAAAGTTTTGCTTTGTGTCTCGTGATCTTGGCGGCATTCTTGTTTGTCCGCTCAGATCATCAGGCAAGTGCGGCATTGGTGGGAGTGGCCAGGCAGATTGAGGAGCGTAAAGATGTAGCTACAATGGTTTTGGCTGAAACTTTGATGGGCTTGAATGGAGTCCATGATGGGCGGACCAACGTCTTTGAAGGAAGTGCTTTACTCCTACATGTAGGTTTCTCACTCAGCTCTCCTTTTTCTGGTTTAGCACTCGTTCTCTTTTTACCTCAACGCTAGGGTTTAGGCTTTCTATGGTTCCTTACTTATCTTTTCTCTCATGTAGATTTGGCTGTGTGACAAGGCTGCTCTTCTGGAGGCAGTGCCGTGAAACACGATTCAAGAAACGCAGGGTTTCGTTCAAAGGGATTACCGGGAGTTTCACAGGAGTGTTCCTGGTTGGGTTCAGGTGTTTTCCCAGCTGAAAGAGGACACAACTTCCTGGCGCTTGAATTGGCTGACTCGTCCCACCATGATGATGAGCAACATGGGACGCCATCGAGTAGTGCTAGCAGGTCTGACTTGTTGGACTTTTTACATCCCTTATCGTATTCTCCGACAGCTCGGCATTAGTCAGGCAATACCGTCCGCATATCCTGAAGACTTTGTCGTGACCAACTTCAATCATGCGACAATTCAGGCTTATCAGTTACTTGGAGGGAGTGCGCCACTATTCCTAGAGATCAGTATTCCAGCATTGTGCTTCCGGGGCATTATAAAAGGTGGTTGACACAAGAGATTGCAGCAAGAGAGAATGGGAATCAAATGTGACTTTTGCTTTTAGTCTTAATGTACCCGAAATAAATTGCTGACCCCCAACATGTTTCATGCGGGTCGAAGCTTTGCTTTTTGTTGTGTTTGAAAGATTCATGCTCAGCCATGCAATCGAAGAAATTAGCTTAAATACAAGTGAATTATGAAAATTTTCTGCTTTGATTCTCATTGACTGTGATTTTAAGCGCGAGTAATGGTTGTGAATCAACTCAAGAGATGTTTCAAAAGATTGCAATCGATCCTCAATGTGAGGATGCCTACGTATCCTTTAAGAAAGGAATCAAGTCATGACATAGTTCATGCTTAAAATTGTTGGCTAGGGTTCACTCGAGTATTTTTACTCTCCTTTTGCGCTCTAATTTTTGCCTAGTACCGCCCTTTCGGGTTTCCGGTCTAGCGAGCTTTCAATTGATTTTGTCTTGAATTTTGCCTAAGCCGCCCAATGTGGGTTTTCGACTTAGCAGACTTGCTCTAATTTTTGCCTGGCACTGCCCGCCCTTGCGGTTTTCAGTCCAGCGAGCTTCTCTCAGGGGTAGTATCTCTTGAGTTGATCCATGTTGACCAATGTAGAGAACTCGTTACCGTCAAGATCGATGAGCAGAGTTGCGCTTCCAGACAAAATTTTCTTGATGATGTATGGTCCTGCCCATTTCGGCTGAAATTTCCCACGTGGATCGAAAACTAGAGCCCGGATCTCCTTCAGAACCATGTCTCCATTCTGCAAATTCCTGGATTTGACTTTCTTGTTGAAAGCGCGTGCGATTCGGCGCTGATACCCGTGAACGTGATATAAGGCTTTAAGCCTTCTCTCGTCGAACAGGATGAATTCTTCGAACCTTGCGCTTTGCCAATCAACTTCTTCAATGTCTGATTCTATCATGACCCACAGAGATGGTACTTCAAGCTCGATAGGGAGAACGGCTTCCATACCGTAAACCAAAGAATAGGGTGTCGCCCCTGTCGGAGTACGGATAGATGTCCGGTATCCCCAAAGTGCTAACGGCAGCTGTTCGTGCCAGTTCTTTGCAGACTGAATTGTTCTTTCCAGTATTGACTTGATGGTTTTGTTGGCAGCTTCCACAGCTCTGTTGGTTTGCGGCCGGTAGACGGTCGACTTGTGGACCTGAATCCTAAA
The DNA here is from genome assembly GCA_036023075.1 of Gaultheria prostrata. Taxonomy (NCBI): domain Eukaryota; kingdom Viridiplantae; phylum Streptophyta; class Magnoliopsida; order Ericales; family Ericaceae; genus Gaultheria; species Gaultheria prostrata. The sequence goes on along the minus strand of JAXBDA010004075.1, from coordinate 14,673 downwards.
ATCTTTGAGAACTTCCACAGCTCTACCCTTGAAATGAACACCATTGTCAGACACGAATGCGTGAGGCACGCCATACCGGTAGATGATGTTTTGCTTGATAAAATGAGCGACCTGAACCGCTGTAAGGGTTGTGTATGAGGCAGCCTCAACCCATTTGGTGAAATAGTCGATGGTGACCAAAATGAACTTGTTCCTGTTTGAAGCAGCCGGGGTGATCTTGCCAATGACATCGATGCCCCAGGTTGAGAAAGGCCAGGGTGAAGTCATGGAATGCAACTCCGATGGCGGTATGTGCATGAGATTGGCATGAATCTGGCATTTGTGACACCTTCGCACGTATTCGATGCACTCAGTTTCCATTGTAGACCAGTAGTATCCTTGTCGCAAGACTTTCTTGGCAAGCATTGCCCCGTTCATGTGAGGGCCACAGATTCCATTGTGGATTTCTTCCATGATTCTGGTTGCTTCTTCGCCGTTTACACAGAGCTTATGCGTTCCGCAGTGGGATCTTCGGTACAGCCTACCCCCGCAAGTAATGTAGTGAGATGCTAGCTTTCAGAGAGCTATCTGGTCCTTCTTGTCAGTTCCGGCTGGGTATTCACCCTTTTCAACGAAGTTCCAGATGTCGTGGTACCAAGGAAGACCATCGTCCGGCTCATCAATAGCCATGACGTATTCATAAACGCGCTTGTCCCTTTGCTCAATCATGATTGGTCGGAGTTTGACTCCATTCGGTATCTCCACCATGGAGGCTAATGTTGCCAAGGCATCGACAAATCGGTTGTTTAATCGAGGCACATGTGTGAAAGTGACTACCTGGAATCGTGGAATCAAATCGTCGAGGTCCTGATGGTAAGGCTTCAACTTGTCTTCCTTGACCTTCCAGTAGCCGTTTGCTTGTGAAACTACCAGGTTAGAATCCCCGATTACTTCCCAACCTTTTGACACCGATTTCGAGGGCAGCTTCCATCCCCACGATGCAGGCCTCGTATTCCGACTGATTGTTGGTGACCTCGAAGTTTAGTTTGAATGCGAGTGGGATATGTGATCCTTCTGGAGAAATGAGTAGAACTCCGATCCCGAATCCTTTCTGGTTAGCAGCTCCGTTGAAATATAACAACCATACGTCATTGGTTATTGTTATGACATTCTCGTCGGGGAATTCGAACTCCACATCTTCTGAACCTTCTATTGGATGATCGGCTAGAAATTTAGCGACAGCCCTTCCTTTTACAGACTTCCGGGTTACGTACTTGATATCAAATTCTGCTAGTAGAAGCAACCAGTGTGCCAACTTACCAGTAAGAGCCGGCTTCTCGAACAGGTATTTGAGAGGGTCCATTCGAGAAATCAGCCTCACTGAGTAGGCTAACATGTAGTGTCTTAGCTTCTTGGAAGCCCAAATCAAAGCCCAACAAACTTTCTCTAAGAAAGTGTACCGTTCTTCGCACCCTACCATTTTCTTGCTGATGTAGTAGACTGCTTTCTCGCTTCCGCCTTCACCTTCTTGTGCGAGCATGCATCCCATGGCTGATGGGGTAAAAGATAAGTACATGATGAGAGGTTGCCCCGGTGTTGGTGGCATCAGTACCAGAGGATTCTGAAGATAGCTTTTGATGGCTTCGAAAGCTTTTTGGCATTTGTCGTCCCATTTGAATGGCATTCCCTTCTTGATTAATTGAAACATCGGCTCGCAAGTTGAGGTCAACTTGGCGATGAATCTGCTGATGAACTAAAGTTTCCCGAGAAAGCTTCGTACTTCCTTTTCTGTCCGGGGTGGCTCCATTTTGAGAATAGCCTTAATCTTGGAAGGATCAATTTCAATGCCTCGCGTGGTGATCATGAATCCCAACATCTTTCCAGCCGTAACCCCAAATGTACACTTCTCAGGGTTGAGACGCAATCGGTACTTGCGAATCCTTTCCAAGAATTTTCTGAGTGCAGGTAAGTGCCTTTCTCTTTCCTTAGCCTTGACGATCATGTCATCGACGTAGACCTCAACTTCCTTGTGAATCATGTCATGTAGTAATGTCGTGGCTGCCCTCTGATAGGTTGACCCGGCATTTTTCAATCCAAAGGGCATGACCCTGTAACAATAAGTGCCCCACTCTGTGGTGAAAGTAGTCTTCTCACGGTCTTCGGGAGCCATGAGAATTTGGTTATATCCGGAGAAACCGTCCATGAAGGAAAGGAGTGCATGTCCAGTAGTATTGTCCATAAGTACATCTATGTGTGGCAACGGGAAATCATCTTTAGGGCTGGCCTTATTTAGATCCCTGAAGTCTACACAGACCATACTTTTCCATTCTTCTTGGGGACGGGAACGATGTTTGCGACCCACTGAGGGTATTCTGTTACCATTAGGAACCCGGCGTCTATCTGCCTTTGAATTTCCTTCTTGATTTCTAGCACCCAATCTGGCCTCATTTTCCTCAGCTTCTGCTTGACAGGCTTCGCGTCTTGGTAAAGCGGGATTCGATGCTCCACAATCTCGGGGTCGATACCAGGCATATCGGCGTGTGACCATGCAAAAATGTCCTCGAATTCTTTCAGGAGATCCGAGTGGGCTTTGAATTATTCAGGAGATAGTCCGGAACCGATTTGAACCATGCGCGGATCATTTTCATTTTTCAAGTTTATAGAAACAATTTCTTCTTTTAGAGGTTGAGCATGCCTTTCGTTTTCCCTTTTGATTAGAGATCGAAGTTCTTCTGGAATTTCTTCCTCGAATTCGATCCCCTCATCATCGGGGTCAACACAAATTATTTCAGACACAGCAAGATAAGCAAAGTCTATTTTATTGATAGCAAATGTGGGGGCCCCAGGGGCGTGATACATGAGAGTGCACTCAAACTGGAAAGAAAAGTGATGACGTGGGGGAATGACAGATACATGTTCGGGTTCAAACTCAGACTCAGAGTCAGTGCTAAACTCAGTGCTGGACTCAAATTCAGTGCTAATGTAAGTGATTCTAGGTACAAAAGTGAAATTTTTATAAGCACCATTGGCATCCACAATGAGTGTAGTGACATCTCCAAGGGCATCCTAGCTTAGCATCATCAGCTCTACCTCCTCGGCAAGCTCCAAATCAGGCTTTAATTCAAACAGCAACGCGGCAGGCCCGCCTTCTCCTGTACCTATCAGACTTTCCTCCCCGAATAGCGATTGAAGATTCCCTGAGTCAAGAGTTTCGATCCAATCAACTTGGAGTGCCTTAACCAGTTCTTCCCTCTTCTCGGCTTCATCGTCACTGTCCCAAGTGTCATTTGCAAAGATCTCAAACCCTGGCAGCTTGGTCTTAGTTTCCATGTCCCAGAATGGCTCTGGTTCTCCCTGGTAGATAGCTTCTGGAGCTTTTACAAATCGAATGGGCTTTTTCTTGGCACCAGCTTGCACCTTCTTTCCCTTCTTTGGTTTGTTGTCAGCTGATTCATAACCGAGACCGAAGCGGTGGTTATTCATTGAAAACTTGGGGAATTCAGCCATCCCCTGGTTGTTCAGACCTAGCCCCAAGCCGGGCAAATATTCCATCTTTCTCATCATCTCTAGAGCAGTAGAGCTCATCGAGAAGTCTTCATCCATTTTGACGGTAAGAACCGATCCAGAAGTGTCGAAAGAGAAACCACCGAGGGTGACGTCTTCTTCTCCGTGAGCAATCTCAAGCAATGGTGCGTTGTCGCGGACATGGGAACGGATCCCTAAATCTCCATGAATAGTTAAAGTTCCCGTGGCCAGACCAAGTTGGACTTTCTGGTGTAGGGAAGATGGTACTGCCATGATATCTGATCGATGGAGCCAAGGTCTGCCCAGCAGCAAGTTAAAAGATGATGGAATGTCGAGCACATGGAACTCGATGTCTGTTTTGAAGCTTTCAATGATCACTTCTATCTGGATGATTCCAGCTACATCCCTGCGCGTGTTGTCATATGCACGCACTCCGAGGTTGGATGGCTGAAAGTCTTTGTTCTTGAAACCGAGACAGTAGGCTGTCCGTAGGGGACACACATTCAGTGTGGATCCGTTGTCGAGCAGGACGACTGGGACCCATTTTCCCATGCATTTCAGAGTGATGTGCAAAGGTTTGTTGTGACCAGCTCCCTCTGGGGGTAAGTCCTTTTCAGTGACGGTGACAACGTGTTTGGCACGAGCAGGGGTAAGCAGGGCTACCATAGTTTCTGGAGGGATATCAGGTGGTACCTCCATGTTGGACAGAGTTTTGATTAGTTTCTGACGATGTTCTCTGGAGGAGGAGAGCAGACCCCAGATTGAGACTGATGCCAGAGTTCTTTCAAGCTGCTTTTGGACTAGTTCTTCCGCAGTTGCTCGGTTCCTTTGAGGCGGCTGAGTAGTGACTTCAGGTTCAACCGGAGTCGAGTTTTCCTGGACGGGTTCGTCCAAAATGAATTCTTCTGGCCGAATTATGTGTGGAATGTTTCCCTGAAGGTTGGCCGGTTGGTAGATTCGGCCACTTCTCGTTACCCTGTTGACGGTATCTTCCCAAAGTTGCTGGTTTTCACCCCAGAAGTCTGCAAATCCTTCACCGACTTTGCGCTTGCCAGCTCGGATGGCTTCTCTTTTATGTTCATGATTCTGATCTTCAGACCATAAGTCAATCAAACTGTCTGGAGTTTTCTGACTGCTGATTTCAACTGTCTCTAATTTTGCTTGTAGATCGGCTACCTCTGAATCTTGCCGAAAAGACTGGTCGAGCATGGATTTATTGACTGTCCACACTTCGTTACTGTCGACTCGGATGTCAACAATCTCATCTTTGCCCCATGTGGCTGTCTGTGGACCGGTGCTTAGAACTGATATGTGGGAATCATGTAAAAATGGTGCGGATGGCCGCGGTAGAGACTCATCGATAATGTATGCCTGGGGAAACCAATTGTGATCACTGAAGACAGTCTCAATGGCTTGGCGATTTTCTTCTTCAGAGGACTGAGACAGTGAGGAGCCGTTTTAAAGGTTGCACTGGACTCCCCTGTTTCTGGAGCTGAGATGATTTTCAGATTCCCCAAACAAGGTTGAGAGTGAAACCGTATCCAGAGGGTTGGCACAGGTTGCTACCTCTTTGATTTGACTGATACCGAGGCTTGTCGGTATGCAAACAGGTGGTCTGTCATGGAATTATGTGACAATGTACTGGCTCGGGTCCCAAGAGACTAGCAAAGAACCGAACAATGCTTGCTGGGAATCTTCCCACTCCTGGTCGCTCATGGCCCATTCTCCTTGTTCTGCGAGGTCACCCCATTTGAGTTTGGGCTGCCGTTCAAAATTTCCAATGGCATGGACTTCCAGATTTTCTGGTATTGTGACAAATGGTCTTGATTCGGTGACTGGCACGATGTACAGGCCGGGATTGAATTGGTGAAGGTCTGGGCCTTTTAAAGTGGAGCTGAAGGATATCTGGTTGATTTGGATATTCTGTTTGTGGTCAGGCAAAGGATTGGAAATAGTATTGGGCTTTTGTTTAGGAATTGGAATGGTTCCGTCATCAACAAAGTCTTGGACTATGTGTTTTAGGCGGATACAGTTGTTGGTATGATGGCCAGGCATTTGGTGGTAGGCACAGTAGACATTGGAATTGAGGTTTGAGGAAATTTCCTTGGGCGGATCAAGAGGCTTGATGGCATTTTTCTCAAGGAGCTTTTTATAGACTGTGGTAAGTGGAAAAGGGAATTGGTAGAATTCTCTTTTTGGCTAGGATGTATTTTGGAGAGGCCATGACTGGGCGGCTATTTGGTTAACTGGTTCGATTTTGACCGGTCTGGGATTGGAGGAATTGGGTTGAGTTTGGTGATAGGTATTGGGTCCGAACAGGGTATTGCTGTTACTGGAATAAACTCGTTTGGGCCGAGAAACTGACTCACCTTTGTCAAATATGGATCGCGTCTTCAACAGCAAGGCCAGCTTCATAAAAAGTTTGAAGTCGGCGGAGGTCTGAAAGACCACCAAGTGTTTGGCAAAGTCCGGTTCCAGGTTCCGGGTGATAATTCTCATCTACTCTTTCTCTAAGGGCCTATCTATCATCTGAGAAGCTTTCCCCCTCCATCGTTTGACGAAGTCGGCGAAAGACTCGTTCTTTCCCATCTTTGTGGATTCTAACTCCTGGATGGTCATTTCCAGCTGGATGTTGTAGTTGTACTGAGCCATAAAGGCTGCCCCAATATATTCCCAAGTCTTTTTCTTGGAATTGTCCAAGTTCAGAAACCAACGGAGTGCGGGCCCCGTTAGGGTTTGCTGGAACATCTGAGCCATGGCATTCTTCTCTACATCATACATGGATAAGGTACCCACATATGTTTGCAAGTGTGCTTTCAGATCGCCACTTCCATCAAACTTGTCCCAGTCAATTGGTTTGAATTTGTCAGGCAGTTTGGCATCGGGGAACAAGCAAAGTTTTTCCATGTCAATGCCCGTAGTTGCAATCTTTTCTTGTTTCTAGACTGATTCCTCCAATTTGGCTACCTTAGCCATCATAGCTTCCATCCCCGAATTTGACGATTCTCCAGATAGACAGGAGGTCACGTCTTGAATCATGATCATCATCTGAGCCATTTGCTTGTTGTTGGTGGCCCGCTGATCTTCCATGGCTTCTTTGAGAATTTGAACCTCGGTCTTTTCTGACTGTTCTGTAGTCTTGGCCATAACTGGAAGGCTAGTTGACTGTTCTGCTCTTGACTCAGTTTGAATTAATTGTTGTTGGGGAGTTCGAGCCCAACTAGGTGCAGGCGTATTCTTGTTTTTGCCAATGGTTATGTACTGATGGTATGAACAGATTGAATCAAATGATGTTGTACATGCAATCTATTTACATGAATGAAGTGCTATGCATGATGCAGGATTGCCCCAAAAATTTCTTGATTTTGCTGAATATGTTCAAGATTTTGAAAACAACGGCCGGACCGAAGTTGCCTACGTATCCCCGTGGAGGGCAATCAGGCCGTGACGTAGTTCGGGACTGCAATTTTAGGCTTTGAAGCTTTTGAAGAAAGATGTCTTTTTTTCATTGAAGTGTCACCGCGGGGGTGGTACAAATGGGTTCCAGTAGACGGAAAAGCGTCACTGCAGGAGTGATACAAAAGAATTCTGGTAGATGGAATAACAGACTCGATAAGCAACGTACAAGCTATTACAAACACGATAATTAGCCAGTACTGAAAACAACAATAGACTCGATAAGTAACTACAACAGACTTGGACTACAGATTTGATGAGCAGACAGCATTTAGACTGGGCAACTGATGCTGGCTTTATTCCAAAAAGGCCTCGGATGGCTTGATAAGATCTGGTTGTGGGCACACTTTCACTTGTTCAGATTGCAACTTCATGGGATAGGATGAGTCGGAGTAACTGGACTGGATGGTGAACTGGCTTCACCAACCTTCTTCTTCCCTTTGCGGGTCCTAGCTTCTTCTTCCTCCTGCTGCTTCTCCCAGGCATATTGTTCTTCAAGTTGTTTTGGTGACATGCCATCGTTGTTACGAAGGAATTCTTCATAGCATTCGTCACAGTCACACACATCCCAGTATTTGTGACTAGTGACTGGGTCAGCAAAGTAGTACACAGGCTTGCCCTCCTCATCGTGGTACTTGACTGGAGGCATGATACAGAAATCGCCGTCTTCCTCGTACATAACAGTGATTTTGTCTGGAAGCACTCTTGGACTGTTATCCGGGGTAATGTAAAATTGATGGCTTGAGTTCGGGGACCGGATCGACCCGTTTGTAGAGCTTCTCACCTTCAAGGGTCTTCTGCTCAGGCTGGTATTCCTCAACAATCCAGGTAGGAGCGTTGTGGTGAATGGTGAAGGTAGACTTGAGTCTATTGTTGCTTGATTGGCCAGCCATTGTTCTGACAAGAAAGTACTGATTTCATTTTGGAAGAAAGCAAGGCCTAATTGCAGTGATTTTCGAAAAAAATGGGATTTTGAAATATTCAGCATAACGAGAGATTGTTGGGACAACTTCCAGGTGAATGAAGTGACAACCTTGGGGCCAATCTAATGTGTGTATGCATGCAACATGAGAGCAATATATACCAAAGCAGTAAGCGAGTAGCATGGTATGTGCAAAAGCGGTAAACAAGCAGCATGCTGACAAGATATGGAAGAGCAGTAAACAAGTAGCAGGATATACCAGATAATCCTACCCTGTGGGTCTTGTCCTAGGTTGGAAGGTTCTACAACTATCTATGTGCAGAGGCCGGTGTTGGTTTAAGGGGGTTCCCCAGACTAGAGTCAATATTTGCCTCCCCTTTGCACAGAATACTGACGTGGCAAGGGTAATAACGGCAGGCTGACTCATCATCGTCCAGGGTTGCCGAGAATCCTAGGATGTCCTAACACCAGCAAGCTGGGTAGGGTAACCAGGATGCAGCGGCGGGGCTAGTAACCATGCACGTGCAATGCAAAAGTTTAACAATAAAATCTTTTCAAAAATCCCACAAATATTTTTCAAGCTTGGCTCGCTTTTTAAATTAATCAAAACTTTGAAATCTTACACAGGCAAACAACCGTGACCCGGGGTTTAATTTTTGACAGCGTGAAGCATGTACGTTGTGTCAAGCTTTCAAGGGTCGTTTTACAAGTGTAAAATGCCAAAAATAAAAATTAACTTAAAAAATATCGCTCCCCAACAGAGTCGTCATTTTGTGGACGGTCGGGCGGCCCACGCGGCTGGTGTAAAGAGAATTTAGAGTCGCCACCCGGGGTTTAATTTTTAGAAAATGTTAGGTACCCGAGGAACCGTTTAGAAAAATAATCTGACTCTTGTGCAGCTAGAAAAAGGGTTTGATCTGCGAAAAATAGAGATTCGGGTTCGGGAGCCAGGTTACCCGCGAGGAAGGTTTTTTTTTTAAAATGCACCCCGCGTGCCTGGAATTTACCGGTCTTTACTAAATATTTGTGGATTTTTCTGAAAAGATTTTGTAGCTAAACTTTATTCACATAAACAGTTTATAAACAGGGCAAGAGGAAATAATAAAAAGAAACAAATAAATCACGTAATACGCAAATTGATATTAGATGACATAAAATAACAAAATGCGAGGATGTAAATGCATGAAATGAAGATAGGAGGCCCCAAACCGTAATAAGCTGCCACTGGTTATTTCAGAAAACAGAGTATCAAATTCGCGAAACAGAGCATTGTGAAAAATTTCACCATTGACACCGTGCGGTGTCAACTTTGTACCGTACGGCTCAATGGCCTGCGCCGTGCGGTGTCTCCAGTGTACAAAATTTTTGAAATTTGTGAAATGAGGCCGTAAGGTTCAAGTGGTTTTGGGGGTTTTGCTCTTTTTGACTCAGGGGATCCGAGGGACCGTTTCAAGGTATACTTCGTGTGCTTTTTCATCATCAGGGATACACGAGTCATCAAAATTGGGGTGTCTACAGAGACTCCAGCAGTACCCGTCCCCGTGTCACCTCCCTACTTCTCTGCAAGTATTCATCTGGTACATCGTCCCAGACTTGCCACCTCACCTACCAGGAATTTCAATTTCATTAGAAAATGTTGAATGCACAACAGAAAGCTCAGATTTGAAAGAAAATACAAAGTCATAACGTACTCCTGTCAACCTGGTCCAAGAAGCGGCGGAAGTCATTTATCCTTCCCACATGTATGTCGGTGCCGCGGTGCCCTTGGTCCCACCTCGCCGCTCGGGGGATCACCACCTCATTTTCATGTCTGTTGGCCGGCGGATACATCCACAGCACCTCATAAGCGCACACCTACACGGTTAGAGGCATCATCATCAAACAAAAGCAACAAAATTCAAAGTACTGGAAAACAAAAGAAAGCATGTAAAATCTTACCTCAAGCACCCTCCAGAAGCCGTCGAGGCTCGTCCCCTCACCGCGGCTAACAGAACCCAGAAAGCAGTAAAGAGTACACAGAGCAGCACCTCCAAAGTCCAAGCTGGACACTCTGCTCAAGTCTGCCAGTGCCGGGAGCCAACCCAGGTGAACCTCACTTCGCCTGTTCGGAAACAGAGACACACCAAACAAGTATAGCAAGTAAGCTCTAGCCATCTGAGCCGCCTCTGTCAGCGACTCTGGCTCGTGGTCCCATATGGCCAGCAAGTGGTCAAACCGCACTATAGGCTCTCCCTCTCCAACCTCTCTCCCCAAGAAGTACCTGATAGCAGCTCTGTCCCTGTACAGCCTCGAGTCAAACGGTATCGGCTCCCCGCCGACTCTCAGACCAGTGATCACCGAAAAGTCCAATGGCGTCACTGTCATCTCGGCAAACCTCAAGTGAAAAGTGTTGGTGGTCTCCCACCAACGCTCAACCAAAGCCCTCAGCAGCTTACGGTCCGCCCGCGTCGGCACCAAAAGCTGAATGAACTCCATGAAACCCGTGCCCGCCACTATCTCTCTCACTGCCCCTGGCAAGCTCTCAAAACGCTCAAGGGAGTCTGACGAACCTCTGTACACAGGCAAGGAGGTGTGTCGCTAATTCAGCAAGCAAATACAAGTCTCTCAAGCAATGAATAATGAAAGCATGCAAGTACATAAATGAAAGCAAGTACAATGATCAAAATGCAATAAACTGAAATCCATACCAGTGGACGTGCTGAGATATGGGTCTCCGGGTCCCTCCGCAAGGTCGATCACAGTAAAACAAGTGTACCGGCGAGTACACATCACACCCCAGCGGTATAAAGAAGTGCACCCATGGCACGTAAGTCTCTGGAGTGAATGGAGCCTTGCTGCTCTAAACTATCTCTACCTCTGCCGCCAAGGACAACGGCTCTCCTACATCCTCAACTCCTCCCTGTCTCTCCTCCAAGACCACGTCCTGAACGTGCTCGGGTACTCTCTCCTCCAATACCTCAGCAAAAGCCGGATCCTCCCGAAGTATCTGCGCCAAGTCCTCGTCTCTCACTCCCTCCAGTGTGTCAGCCAAGCTAAAACCTGGAGTCCGAGAAGAACCAACCGCAGTAGGAACAACCGGCGGGTCTAAACTCTCCCCACCAACAGCACTCCCTATGCCCAGTGACTAAGCCAAACCCTTAAAAACCCGAGAAGCCGTCATGGGGGGTCTAGCCACCGTTGTGTGTGCCTCCTCCCTAACATCCATCTCCTCGCCACTGCTACTCGAGGCCCGAGCCTCCTCGACTGTCACTGTCTCCTCCCCCAGGTCCCTCCTAATCACCGGGATAGCCACTGATGATCGCTCACCTCTTACCGGCACCTCGACAACCAAAGAAGCACTCAAAAGGTCGCTAGGTACTAAACTCTCCCGAGAACTAATATCTACACCCTCCCCGGCAGGTCTCTGCTCAACCATCACGTGCACACCCTCAATATCCATTTCAATCTCAGAAGCCCGTGCACCCGTGTCCGGCGCGTCGACCTCCATGGGTCCAGAACTACTCTCGCCACACTGCATGGCAGCATTATGGCCTCCTGTAGGCTGATCGTCAACCAAGCTACTCACTGGAGCACCACCTGCGACCACGGTACCAGAACTGCCGTCGGCCGCACCATCTCTCTCACCTGTTTCTGCCACGCCACCGCTCAAAGCCACCGCGTGTGGCGTGCCGCAACTTGGGTCAACCATATGAGGACTTTGCTCGCTCATCGTTGCCGTACGGGACCCATCCCTCTCAATTCCACCACACGGTGCTCAATTTCACTCGGGTTATGATCGGATGAACTAACCTCACCCGAAACCGCTACAAGCGGACCACTCACGGCCTCCATGGCCGCCGTCTCTCCCTCATTGTGCTCTGAGGATGAAGAACTGGTATCGGAAGTAGTACGCCGATCGGAATCATCACCCAAACTCGCCATGACCGTGAAATTTTTTTGAAAACAAGATCTTGATCGAAAAGTTTTCAACACAAAGGAGAAGATTTTGAGTAAGAGGGTCGATTTTCGCTTACTAAGGTAACTAATCAATCAATTTTGAACCAAAGAACGTGAAAGCCGGAGCATTTTTGGTGGTTACAAATTTTGGTCGAAAAATTTATGTTGGCACCATGCGGTGCCCGTATCTAGACCGTGCGGCGCATATCCCTGCACCGTACGGCGTCTGTCTCTTTGTCTCATGAAAATTGCAGTTCTACCCCTTTTACTATTTGTGTTTTCAAACGAGAACCCCTTTTGGATCACGAAAAAACTTTTTTCATAAATTCCTTGTCAATTTTATAAAGTCCTCTAAGACGTTAAGTTTTCCAAAAGTTATAAGTCCTCCACGGCATTAATTTTCCTGAAATTCTCCACGGTGATTATTCTTTAATAATCCGAAATATTTTTAACGGCTTTCAAAGTCTCCGAGTCATTTTTTTAACGGCTTTCGAGCCTCCAAAATATTTTTAACGGCTATCTTGAGCCTCTGAATCATTTTTAATGGCTTTCGAGCCCCCAGAATAATTTTTCACGGTTTTCAGAACCTCCAAAGTATTTTTAAACGGTTTTAACGACTTTAAGAGCCTCCGAGATATTATTAACGGCTATTTTGAGCCTCCGAGTCGTTTTTTAACGGGTTTTTTTTACCTCCAAGATATTTTAACGGCAATTTTTTAGCCTCCGAGTCATTTTTAACGATTTTTTTTAACCTCCGAGATATTTTTAACAGCTTTCAAAGTCTCCGAGTTATTTTTAATGGTTTTCGAACCCCCGAAATTATTTTTAACGGTTTTCGAACCTCCAAAAATTATTTTTAACGGTTTTCGAACCTCTAGAAATTATTTTAATGGTTTTCAGACCCCCGAAATTGTTTTTAACGGTTTTCGAACCCCCGAAATTATTTTTGACGACTTTCAGAGTCCCCAGATTATTTTTAACGGTTTCCGAACCCTTGAAATATTTTCCCTCACTTTGCGAGAACATCGTTCATTTTTCCCTCATTGAAAAATGAGGTGTCAACTTTCATTACGGCCCCGCCGAACTATGATTGGTCTGATCCTCACAAACGAGGTACGTAGGAAGCCATGAGCTCGACCAAGATTTCTGTCTCATTGTTTTCTCGCAAGAATAATCAAATTGGGATGTCCGAATCTTCAACACGACTTGCACCAACATAATGGTGACTAAGTCGCGTCAAAGAGGGGCAACTGTAGACACCCCAATTTTGATGACTTGTGCATCCCCAATGATGAAAGAGCACGGAATATACCTTGGAACAGTCCTTTGGATCAAACTAACCAAAGTCCCAAAACTACCTGAACCATACGGCCCCATGCTTGATACCGTACGGCTCAAAATTCCACCCATACCGTGCGGAGTAGCCATGTGCACCGTGCGGTTTACTTCAAACACCGTGCGGCATTGTATGTCACATCCTAGGATTCGCGGGTTGCTCCCAGCAGCCGAGGGGGATGGCGTAGCACGTCAAAAACCTACACTCGCAGCTCATCATTCTACCGTGGGAATCTTGGTTGTGCGAGAACGTACGGCACCTCCTTGTCTATATAAACTCTCCTCCATTGAACGATTAAAAAAAAAGCCGTAACAAAAGCCAGAAATTTGAGTACGAAATCAATTCACTCACCCATCAAAAATTCTTCAGTAGAAAAGCCTCACCCCTCCAGTCACTCCCAAAATCATTACTGTTACTCCAAATCAGTATAGAAATCCAGTTTAAAGACCCAAAGCCAGCAAATTGTACCCTTTCTCAACCGACAAGTTTGATCCAGAAAACTATTCTGAAGGTATATCAAGTGTTTCATTGACATTTTTTTTGCACTTGAAGGGAGTTTTGTTGGGTTTAGGAGAGGTTCTATACCTCCTCTGAATCCAGCAAGTTCAAATCTTATCAAATGAGATAACCTACGGGTTGATCACACCTCTGGAACAATGCCATAAACACACCCGATGTGTTTTGTGACATTCGTATAATCGAGGTACATTCCAAAGTCATTTCAAAGATTTCTCGTCAATAAGAAAAGAAAAAATGATTTTCTACCAGCAAAACAGAAGCATTTGCAGTCCGCCAAAAAACAAAAATTTTGAAAATAGGCTAGTCACTTGCACCGTGCGGTGCCTATACTCCCACCGTACGGCATGCTTTTTACACCGTACGGTACCCGTGGCACAATATTTTTCATGCTCTGTTTCTTGAAACACGGTGCTCTGTTTTCGGAATTTTCAGCAAAAGTTAATTACAGTTCCCCCCCCCCCCCCCCTCCTTTTGCTTTTATTCTTATCTTTATGTCCCGTCTTTTAGTTATTTCGTTCATTTAACTGTTTATTTACGCACTACGTGATTAATTGTTGTTATGTATTTCTTTAAAACGTTGTTTTCATTCTTTATTTATATACTGTTTCCATGAATAAAGTTTTTCAATAAAATCTTTTCATTAAAATCCCACAAATATTTAGTAAAGACCGGAAAATTCCGGGCATGCGGGGTGCATTTTTCGAACAAAACCTTACCCGTGGGTAACTAGGCTCCCGAACCCAAATCTCTATTGGAGAGGGTAAAACCCGTACTCCCTTTAGGGTGCCCTAGCTCGGCACAGCAACACGGATGTACCCTACAGGGGAACCGAGCCAGGGAGGCCACGAGTAGGGCCAGCCGCGCAGTACATAATCGACCATGGCACCACGAGAAGGTGCAAGGTCAGGACCGAGCTACGAATAGATCGGTCCTGGGATCTACGGGTCAGCAACGGTATAGCCGAGCTATGTGGCAGCACGGTTACACCGCTATTGGGCTA
>JAXBDA010004074.1:0-30813 GCA_036023075.1 Gaultheria prostrata | reverse complement strand
GAGGAGGCATGTGTACCAGTTCAAAAAATGAACAAGCATGCGTACAAAATAAGCAGGAAGTATATATCTACGGGTCGGGTCGGGTTACTCGGTTTCGACAAAGACCCACCCGACACCCGACCCGAAAGTCAATTTTTTGTGAAACCTCAACCCGTAACCGATCGATTATTGGGTTCTAAACCGACCGAATCTCTTCGGGTCGGGTCGGGTCGGGTTCATGCTCACCCCTACATCAAACCGACCAATGTGATGCAAAAATTTACCCGAATCTAATAAAAAGTTGAGAGAAGGTAAGATCACGGTGCCAAAAAAAAACTAAAAAGTTAGCCTAAAGGGCCTTATAAAATAAAATGAAAGTTGACCACAAGCTAGAAATCTAAAAGTACTTTGTGAGCACATCAATTCTCAAAAAGAAAGACACAATTGTTGTATGTAGAAAGAGACATATCGTAGAGCTCTTGGACGCCGTACACTGCTTTCCGGGATCGAGTTCCATTTTCTCCTCCCCATGTAATAGATTAGGAATAATGAATGACAACGAAAGAGAAAGGCTATGAACCAAGAAATTCACAAAATAATTTTTTTTTTCTTACTATCAACAAAAGAAATAGTTTATAAAAACTCGATAGCAGTATGTAGGGAATGTCAGCATCTTTTACTATTGTAGACCTAAGTCAAAGTTGACCGCCCAATGCTGCGATGACAAGTGTCATTTGTCACAGCGCGACACGTGGCCTCTGCGCGCAGCACTGATCGCCGCGAGCCACTGGCGCGGCGCTACCCCACACGGTAGTTTCCAGTTGCGCGCTGTCATGGCCGAACTAGGGAAATCCATTACAATGACCATGGGCCATCCATACATGGAGAAAAGCCCATGAGTCTCGTGACTGGCACAGCCCATATGAATGGGCGAGAACGCGAGAAGCTAGTCTATTTAGCCCAAGTAATTATACTTCCTCTGGTCTGAAGGCAGGACCTGAGGGCCCCTTAAGGCTTGGCTGTGGTATAGGCACGACCGAACAGGTCATGACCTTGCCCACACGGGAATAAAGGGAGATCCTATGGTTTTGTTGCTATAAAAGGATACGAGGTTCTCTGCGACGGGGGTGGAGTAGCGGGCCCGAGTGAGCGGCGCGGTGGGTGACATCACCCGCGCAGTCAGGTCGTACGGAAGCGACACGTGTCCTCATATTATAGGATGACAGCCTGGTGCCTGATCATTGGCTCAGGTTGCCTATAAATATGAGACATTCCCTGCACAATGCCCAGATGTGATTCTAGAGAGAGAAAGTGGATAATCACCGATTTGGAAGGAGAACATTTTCCTAGTGAGGTCATTCCATTCTCTAGGTCATTTGGGTCTGTCACAGATTGATCTGAAAGCAATATTTTGCCTTAGTTTTTTCTGTACACACCTGCTCTATTCTTCACCATTCCTCTTGATCACTTCATTTCCATCATGTCATTTACTGTTGACTATTCTTACCTCTCCAGCTCATATTCTTGTTCTTGAATATTGACTTCTGAAAGAACCTCTCTTACAATAGGCGACTCTGCTGGGGAGGTAGTTTAGTTGATGGTAAATACAAGAAGTGGTCTTCAAACATCAGGTACGGTAGCCCCTCAGCCAAATCCAACCAACGCTCGAGATCAGGTCGTCGACGGACCCCCCTTTGTCAACGATTCTACTTCCAGTCAAGCCGGAGCAAGAAACCAGGGCAATCTGCCCTTGGACATGTTTCAGACCATGCAAGTTGGCATCGCTCAGATGCAAGCTACGCAGGCGCAGCTCCTCACGGCCATCACCGGTCTTGCTGAAGTTATCACGTCAGCCATGCCTAAGGCACCACCAACACAGGTGACCCAGCAGATCCATGCTGGGGGAGGACCGAGACCATGAGTAACACCTGGAGCCGAATAGGTTCAGGGTGTTCAAGGTGCAGGTTCTGTTGGTGGCGACCCAGAAACCCTAAATCTAGCGAACAACCAGGCTCACGCTGTTATTCCAGTGGCTCAGACCACTAGAACAGGTTTAGTTCACCAAAGGGGAGGCAACGGAGTAAATGGCTCACACCAAATGGTTATAATGGCCGAAGTGCAGGCCCTCTTTCAGAAGGAAAAAACCAAAGCAACCCTACCCTGCCTACCTAGCCCCGATATACAACCACCTTACGCCCTGTCTATTCTACAGATCCCATATCCCGAAGGGTATACTCCTCCAAAGTTCATTAAGTTTGATGGAAAGGAGGGAAATGCTCAAGAGCATGTCGTACGACTTATTGAAACCCGCGGCGATTACTCTGCTGACACTAATCTCCGTCTGCAGATTGACTTCCTCGCTCACAGAATCAGCACTGTCTCCATTTCATCCGTTTCTACTAGGGTTTTCTTCATATGCATTCTCGAGTGAAGATGGTGTTAGAGGCAATGTAACAGACTAACAGCCACAAATATGTCTGGGAAGCTTACCTCTTGATTTTTGGGAGTAGTTTGTAACATGATGGAAACCCCTAGCTTATTATTTACCCAGAAAGAAAGGGCAATGAGTTGCTCATCTTCAGACATAATAAGTAATCTTCCACGCAACGTCCTAGAAGAAATCTTAGTGTGTTTGACGGTACAGGATGCGGTGAGGACCAATGTTTTGTCAAGGAAATGAAGGTACATATGGACTACACTTCCTGTTCTTGTATTCGATGATAAATTCTGCAGAGGATCGATGATTAGTGCAAGATTAGACAAACTTATGATGGCCATTTATAAGGTTATGCTACTCCATGATGGACCAATAACGAAGTTCACTCTCGCATTAGCAAATCCGAAGAACTCTTCAGAAATTGACCAGGTGATATTTTTCGTGGCAAAGAATTGCATTCGGGAATACACCCTTCACATTAGGAAGAGTAAACCTTTCAAGTTGCCATCGATACTATTTTCCTGCCAACGACTTGAGCATTCAAGTCCCTGTTCTTGTGTGTTTAAACCTCCTCCTGGCTCCTTTCCCTTGAGCTTTACGAAGTTTTCATTCCTGGTGACCTACTTTCAAGTCTGACCTCCAATTACCCGCTACTTGAACGGCTGACACTTCATTGCATCACTAGTTTCGATTACCTTGAAATAGGGGCCCCTAGTCTTAAATACATTGGGTGTGAAGGCCTTGTCAGATGTATTTGCTTCAGAAATACTCCTCATATTGTAGAAGTCGAAACAGTGTTAAAACAATCGAGGAATGGGTTTGGATTTAATGAAGGAGAAATATTCAACTCTATCATGACTCTTTGTAGTACACCAAAAGTTGACCTTCTGATATTGGGCCATGCTTATGTGAAGTGTGTGACTGCTAGTGGTGTGCGTGAGAGGCTTCGGACCACGTTGAACCGCCTTACATATCTCCAGTTGAATGATATCTGTTTTGGGGGATTAGATGAAGTATCCACTGTTCTTTACATAATTAGAAGCTGCCCAAACTTGGATGAACTTTGGATTCGCGCATTTCATGGTGCCGCTATTGATCCTGTTGCCGTCCAACTTTTTGCCTTGGATGCGTCGTCTAATGTCTCTCTAAACAAGCTTTTGTATGTGTTTATGGAAGAGATGTCTGTAGGGAAGGTCAGCATTTTTTGACTATTGTTGACCTAAGTCAAAGTTGACCTCCCAATGCTGCAATGACAAGTGTCATTTGTCACTGCGCGACACGTGGCCTTTGCGCGCGCGCTACCCCACGCGGTAGTTCCCAGTTGCGCGATGTCATGGCCCAACTAGGGAAATCCATTACAATGACCATGGGCCATCCATACATAGAGAAAAGCCCATGAGTCTCGTGACTGGCGCGACCCATTTGAATGGGCGAGAACGCGAGAAGCTAGTCTATTTAGCCCAAGTAATTATACTTGCTCCGGTCTGAAGGCAGGACTTGAAGGGGCCCCTGAGGCTTTGCTGCGGTATAGGCACGACCAAACAGGTCATGACCTTGCCCACACGGGAATAAAGAGAGATCCAGTGGTTTGGTGGCTATAAAAGGATACGAGGTTCTCTGTGCGAGGGGTGGAGTAGCGCGCTCGAGTGAGCCATGCGGTTGGTGACATCACCCGCACAGTCAGGTTTTACGGAAGGGACACGTGTCCTCATATTATAGGATGACAGCCTGGTGCCTGATCATTGGCTCAGGTTGCCTATAAATATGAGACATTCTCTGCACAATCCCCAGAGGTGATTCTAGAGAGAGAAAGTGGATAATCACTGATTTGGAAAGAGAGCATTCTTCCTAGTGAGGTCATTCCATTCTCTAGGTCATTTGGGTCTGTCACAGATTGATCTGAGAGCAATCTTCTGCTTTAGTCTTTTTTGTACGCATCTGCTCTATTGTCCACCCTTCCTTTTGATCACTTCATTTCCATCATGTCATTTACTGTTGACTATTCTTATCTCTCCAGCTTATAATCTTGTTCTTGAATATTGACTTCTCAAAGAACTTCTCTTACAATAGGTGATTCTGCTGGAGACGTAGTTTTATTGATGGTAAATACAAGAAGTGGTCTTCAAACATCAGGCTTGGCAGCCCCTCAGCCAAATACAAGAAATCTTAGTGTGTTTGACGGTACAAGATGTGGTGAGGACCAGTGTTTTGTCAAGGAAATGGAGGTACATATGGACTACATTTCCTATTCTTGTATTCGATGATAAATTCTGCAGAGGATCGGTGATTAGGGCAAGATCAGACAAACTTATGATGACCATTTATAAGGTTCTACTACTCCATGATGGACCAATAACGAAGTTCACTTCGCATTAGCAAATCTAAAGAACTCTCTAGAAATTGACCAGGTGATATTTTTCGTGGCAAAGAATTGAATTCGGGAATTCGCTCTTCACATTAGGAAGGGTAAACCTTTCAAATTGCCATCGATACTCTTTTCATGCCAACAAGTTGAGCATTTGAGTCCCTGTTCTTGTGTGTTTAAACCTCCTCATGGGTTTAAAGGATTTACCAGGCTCCTTTTCCTTGAGCTTTACAAAGTTTTCATTTCTGGTGACCTACTTTCAAGTATGACCTCCAATTGCCCGCTACTTGAACGGCTGACACTTCATTGCTTTACTAGTTTTGATTACCTTAAATAGGGGCCCCTAGTCTTAAATACTTTGGGTGTGAAGGCCTTGTCGGATGTATTTACTTCAGAAATACTCCTCATATTATAGAAGTCGAAACAGTGTTAAAACGATCGAGGAATGGGTTTGGATTTAATGAAGGAGAAATATTCAACTCTGTCATGACTCTTTGTAGTACACCAATGGTTGACCTTTTGATATTGACCATGCTTATGTGAAATGTGTGGCTGCCAATGGTGTGCGCGAGAGGCTTCGGACCACGTTGAACCGCCTTACATATCTCCAGTTGAATGATATCTATTTTGGGGGATTAGATGAGGTATCCACTGTTCTTTACATAATTTAAAGCTACCCAAACTTGAATGAACTTTGGATTCGCGCATTTCATGGTGCCTCTATTGATCCTGATGTCGTCAAACTTTTTGCCTTGGATGCCTCGTCTGATGTCTCTCTAAACGAGCTTGTGTATGCGTTTATGGAAGAGGTGTCTGTAGGGAAGGTCATCATTTCTTACTATTGTTGACCTAAGTCAAAGTTGACCGCCCAATGCTGCGATGACAAGTGTCATCTGTCACTGTGCGACACGTGGCCTCTGCGCGCGGCGCTGATTGCCACGAGCCACTGGCGCGGCG
Organism: Gaultheria prostrata; assembly: GCA_036023075.1. Lineage (NCBI taxonomy): Eukaryota > Viridiplantae > Streptophyta > Magnoliopsida > Ericales > Ericaceae > Gaultheria > Gaultheria prostrata. The sequence goes on along the minus strand of JAXBDA010004074.1, from coordinate 25,075 downwards.
CTACCCTACGCGGTAGTTCCCAGTTGCGCTGTCATGGCCCAACTAGGGAAATTCATTACAATGACCATGGGCCATCCATACATGGTTGAGTCTCGTTACTGGCGCGACCCATTTGAATGGGCGAGAACGCGAGAAGCTAGTCTATTTAGCCCAAGTAATTATACTTGCTCCGGTCTGAAGACAGGACCTGAGGGGCCCTCTGAGGCTTGGTTGCGGTATATGCACGACCGAATAGGTCATGACCTTGCCCATACTGGAATAAAGGGAGATCATGTGGTTTGGTGGCTATAAAAGGATACGAGGTTCTCTGCGCGAGGGGTGGAGTAGCGCGCCCGAGTGAGCCACGCGGTGGGTGATGTCACCCGCGCAGTCAAGTTTTACGAAAGGGACACTTGTCCTCATATTATTGGATGATAGCTTGGTGCCTGGTCATTGGCGTAAGTTGCCTATAAATATGAGACATTTCATGCACAATGCCCAGAGGTGATTCTAGAGAGAGAAAGTGGATAATCACTGATTTGGAAGGAGAACATTTTCCTAGCGAGGTCATTCCATTCTCTAGGTCATTTGGGTCTGTCACAGATTGATTTGAGAGCAATCTTCTGTCTTAGTCTTTTTTGTACATACCTGCTTTATTTTTCACCCTCCTCTTGATCACTTCATTTCCATCATATCATTTACTATTGACTATTCTTATCTCTCGAGCTTATATTCTTGTTATTGAATGTTAACTTCTCAAAGAACCTCCAGAGTATACCGACAAGACTCAAAGTACCCAAAAGAAGTTTCCAGCTAATGAAGTCTTCCATGATCACCTTTGGAAGTCAGCCAAAGGTAGGAGAATCATAACATAAACAGTACGCGTCGATGAAATAGAATAGCTTGCGTGTCGTGTTGTCAATATTAGTCTCTCTCATTCTTTTTTTCTTAATTAGACGATTAGGGTGTCTGGTCCAGTTTACTCGCACCTCGATTAATACTCTCTCGAACCCCATTACAAGCAGGGTCATCCACACCAGAATTAGAGAATTTTTACAAGAAATGACTTTTTTACTATCTGACCCTAAGAATAAAATCCTAATCAATTATGTACGAAGCAAGCTAAACAACCGACCGGACTAACCTCCAGTTTCTCTCATTCGTGTGGAATCTTCAAATACACTCGCAGGCTCCCACCACATGAATGCATTAATCATATACCTTTTTTCCCTATTTCTTTTATTTGGAAAAGATGAAGGCATCCAAAATGTGTATCATGATCATCTGTAGATACCAAGCATGTTCAATGTGAGCAGAGTAGGCAAAGAAAAAAGGAGTGGTCATGTACTCATGCATGTGCATGCACATGGAGTTTGCTGTGATCACGATCATAAATACTCCGAAAGATGGCCGGTGAACTTGGTCCTTCAATGGGTGGTACTAGTTTACTGGATGAATATCCTATGACGGTAATTAAAAGCTCCTCTTCTCTGAGGATTCGCAACTCTGGTCTCCTCATCTCAACTTTTAACGAGAAAAAATGATTATGATCATGAATAACCATGCATGCATGCACTTTTTCACCATTAGGCATACGCTATAGGAAAAGTCTAGTAACAAAATTTATAGACGTAACTTTGTTAATTCGGATCTGTTTGTAAAGCCACACGCATCAAAAAAATTCTAAATGCAATGAATAGAGTTGCATTTCTATCAGTGGTCTACAGTCATACACTATATACAGCCGATAATGAAGATAAAATTCACGTACGTAGCCATAGGTGTTCACACAACTGCTGTAGAACAGTTAGATGGAGTAAAACAGGTTTTCTTAAGCTAATCAATTACCCGTGTTGCATGTAACGACCCACCACCGCCTTGCAAGTATTGGCCACTTTGGTCGCCCAAACTCCAAAGACTTCCCAGTAGGGTCACCCATCCCAGGATTGCTCCCGGGGCGAGTACTCTTAACTGTGAAGTTTTGATGCCCGCACGGCTTTAAAAAGTCTTGTGCAAGTAAGGGCATAATTTATTATCTTATATTACAGAACTCCGTTGCATCCATGTGGGTCATGGGCTGTCACACATGTGCTCATTTTCTCTTAAACTCCGACGAACTTTTATTTTTATACACATTCTCGTCTTATCTTGTTCAAAATTAATTTCGGCGAATTTGTTTTGGTGAGAAAATAAGAAAAACCATAGATATAAGAAACATACTTAGAAAAAAAGTTAGAAGACAAAAAATAGGCTAAGATTTTTAAGTTTTCTTGATAACTGTATTCGAGCCACCGTATGCACGTACCTCAATAACTCTATGGGGACCCAATCCCACAGTTTTTAACTTACTTTGTTCCTTTTCTTTTTTGGTTCCTTTTAAAAAAAATAAATTTAAGTCTTTAGTTGTTTGATTATTCTTTCCAGACTATTCCATTAACATGTCGACCTAATTAAACATATTAAAAATTCACCAGAGCAAAAAATAATACTAAACAGTCATGATAACTGTTTAATTAGTGAAAATTAACATTAACTACCTCTATATATCCAACTTCCGACTTCATTATCCTCCTTCAAATCCACACACCTACCTTTAATCCTCTCTCTCTCTCTCTCTCTCTCTCTCTCTCTCTCTCTCTCTCTCTCTCTCTCACACACACACACACACACACACACGCACACACACACACACAAAAATGGAGAAAAAACCATGGAGCTCTCAAGATCAAGTGGTGAGAAAAGGGCCATGGACTATGGAAGAAGACTTGATCCTCATCAACTACATAGCCAATCATGGTGAAGGTGTATGGAATTCAGTTGCTCGATCCTCTGGTAATTACTACTAGATGTTTTACTAAATAATATTGAAGTAATTTTCACTATATATTTTTGTCTCATTTTATGTTTTTTTGCTGACCCTAATTTGAAAACTTTTGTTCTTTTTGTTTTTAAATTTCTTTTTTTAGGTTTGAAACGTACCGGGAAAAGTTGTCGGCTCCGGTGGTTGAATTACCTCCGACCGGATGTGAGGAGAGGGAATATTACACCGGAAGAACAGCTCTTGATCATGGAACTTCATGCTAAGTTCGGAAATAGGTGAGTAAAAATCAAGCTCGAATCAATATTAATTATTTCTATTAAACAAAATTTTTTAAATTATAAAAAAACGTTAACTAGTTAAAACATACAAGTAATTTACAAATGACACGCATGTCGAAAAATAAACAAGAATTTGGGATGAAGGGAGCAAAAAATAATAAGTACCTAATTTCCATTATAACAGTCATAGATCAAGATTAGTTGCAATATTATTGAAGTCCTGACCTGGTAGGGCTGCCCTGAATTCATTTCAAACAATTTTATCACAAATATAGTGAAAGAAAAGTAGCTAGTACGGAGTATATGTTTTGGGGTTTAATAGGGTTCGAAAAAACTGTACATGAAACAGTCCAGAAAAACTTAATCAACGGTGAAGTGAACTCAATTGTTACTTTAATTTTTCTGAAATCTCTCATGTACAGTTTTCCTGTCTCCAGACATTTCCCATAGGGTTTCAATTAAATTTTTTTTTTCCCCATATTTTGTCAGATTTTTCGAAACTCATTAGCCCCGTTCAGTTGCAAGGAAAGAAAAGGAAATTACGGGCCCGAAATTATATGTATACCTACACATGAAATTGGCCAATTAGGCACGTTGTGAATTGAGGAGGGGCAGCCATGCACGATCTAGTTTCCATTTTGGAGTAAGACCATTTGTACTGATGATTCCCCATGTTAACTCTCCCCATCGATTGAAAAGAGTTTACTTGCGAAAGCCAGTTTGGTTTGATTGAAGTGGACAGTTACCTTACTATTTGTTTTGAGCTTTTAACAAAAAGGACCCCATGGAAAACGAAAAAACGGACCCGTCTTCTCTCCAGTCTATGGGGAAAACGCGGAAAGCTCAACACAGATTCCACCTTTGATGATCCACGCCATTCACTTGGTCCGTCCCGTCTTTTTGTAATGGACTAAAATTGTGGCATGAAAGGAGTATTTGATTTGTACAATCAAATGCCGAGTAACACCACGACATCAACACCAAATGGTGCTCTTCTTTTATAGATAAAATAGATAGATAGATGTTAATTTGGTGTTTTTTCTTTAAATAAGAGTAGCTTGATTTTCAACAATTAATGCCATGCATCCATTCATTTCCATGATGATGAAGGTGGTCAAAAATCGCAAAGCATCTTCCGGGAAGAACAGACAACGAAATCAAGAACTACTGGAGAACCAGAATCCAAAAACTCATCAATCAATCTGACGCATTTAGCATTCGACAAAGCAATTCCGAGCGTAGTTTTGATCCAGGTGCCAGCACAAGCCAAATCCCTAGTACAGACGTCGAAACCTTCTCTCCGATATCGTATCCCGGTACCGATCAATCAAGCACAAGCCAAATGTATGGTGTTGTGGATATTCATCCTCATCATCATGGGGTTGAATTAACAAGTTCAACTAATCTGAATTTTCCAGGAAATATTAATCCTGAGGATTTTCCAGCTGCTCCTTTTCCCACTATTCCAAGCGAGAATGCATGGATGTTTATGGAGGATTTCTGGGCTATGCCGCATCTGCTTAATGGGGATTAGGTTACTAATATAATCCTATATTCTACTTTTGGATCATCTGTATTACAGCTAGGCCTGTCTATAATAGGCTAATTACAATTAAGCAAGTTAATTTTTATATGTGAATTCTGTGTAATCCGTCTGTAATATCTATATAGATCAATACAGTTTGAATTCTTTCCGCCTGTGGGGGAAGCCATGATTTTCCGTCACCACTATAAGATGCAAGATTTAAATTACAACAATAACTACACGGTGGGGCCCACAATGACAGTGGCGGAAACTCCACGGTTTCTACCGCCGGCAGACAGAATTTAAACTCTATTGAGGATTGAAATTTGCGGTTTCAAAGTTGTCCAAGAACCATTAATTGTTTTTCCAGGGAAGTACACAAATTGTAGTGTGGCACCACTGTAACGATTATACTATATACAGAGAAATATTTATCTAAAAGTCGCAGCCTCATCTTTAATATTCGCTTAAGTTCTTGAAAAGTCAGGGTCGGCTCTACCAAAATGTTTAATATTTAATTATAAAAAATACTAGAAACAAACAACCTTTTGGGTGGTCAAAAGAGGACAAAAAAACTGTAACTCTTGTGTCGAAGAGTTAAACTTTTACAAGGAAGAGTTTGACTCTTGCCCGGAAGAGTCTCCCTAATTATCGATCACCCAATGAGTTGTACGGGCCAACTTACGCATAAATGTCTCGTATATGTACATAATGTATATATACAGTATATGTTCAGATGCATATATATCATGAGTATTTGAGACGCATGGATTAAAATGCTCGACCAATTGAGCAATACCTTAGCCCTCAAGTAAACCGACACGTGGAAATACACTGCATATTCTAGGAAACTTCCATCTTTGCTTTTCCATTTTATCCATATTAGTGCATGGCCTTGCAAAAAGGAAGCCCGACGTGAGCCTAATCTTGGGTTCTAAGAAAAGGAAGTCTTCACATGCTCTCTCTACGATATTTAGTCTAAATAAAATTATATGGGGGTGTGCTGCGTGTGCATTGTGTCTAGGGCTGCAAATGAATCGAGCCGTTCGTGAACTATTCGAGGCTCAATTCTGTAAAAGCCCGTTCGAGTTCGACTCGTCTTTTAGACGAGCCGGACTTGGACCCCAATGTTAGGCTCGGTTATATATATATATCCTAAGAATTTCACATATAACTTTGAATATGTAAGAACTTTTACATGTTCATAATGAAAATTTTATATCTTATAAATATATAAACTTTTAAAAGTACTACAAATTTAAAATTTTAATATGCTTGTATAATTTTATATATGTATGAGCTTATTTATGTACAAATTAAAAAAATTATTTGCAGTTTTAGACTTGTATGAGAGCATAAATATATACTCCTAGTATTTTTTACTCGTTAAGGCTCGTGAACATTCGAATTCGAGTCAAACCTAGGCAAGCTCGGCTCGAGGTTGGATACATCGATGCTAAAACCTTTTCTCAAGATATCCTCCAAACTCTCCGCATGTTGTTCTCCTGGTGTGAAACCAGTTGGTTCCGTAGTTTTAGAATTCTGCTGATCCCAAGTACTCCATCTCCATCATTGCATATGGGAATATAGAAAGTAAAGAGGAAAAGACATGACCAGAAGAATTGTGTGAAATGAGTGAATTTAGTTGAGGCATGATTGATTGAGAAAAATTGATTCCCTCAACAGCTTAACTCCGTCAAGTCTGTAGGAGAAGTGAAGTTAGAGAAATTTTGTTGGTTGTTGACCAAGCATGGAAAAGAAAGAAAAAGGGAGGTGGAGAAGGTCCTGAAAGCCCTCACTTTATTGATGGGGGACGGATTGACTCGTCAAATTTTTAGTGAGCTCGAGTTCGTTTAAAAACTTAACGAACAAACCTGAACATTCTAAAGTTCAGCTCGTTTGCAGCCCTGATTATGTCGTATAGTATTCGCGTTGTATTATCTCGTGTTCCGATCAAAATTCGCTCAACCCAAAGCTAACTTTTTAAATTTTTTGTGTTATCATGTCATGTTATATTTGTGTTCTGTGTCAGATTTAACTCTATTAAAGAATTAATTGATCTCTTTAATTTGTTGTTAATAAATTTAAAACATTATGGTCGGAAACATTTTATTTTTTGATCAAAAATTTATACGTCTTTTCAAAGTGGACTATTATTTGGGAACGGAGAGAGTTGCTCCCAAGTCTCAACATCGAGAATTAAAGTATCCAACAAATAGTAATGGGCTCTTCCATCTCTCTTGTGGCCCGGCAAAAATATGCTACCTGGGCCTACGCTCAAATCCATTTTGTCAATGATCTCCCACTTTTTTGTTGTTGTTCTGTCAGATCCAGCCCACCAAAATAAACATACTCGGTTCATAAAAAGTGTTCGGGCCAGGCCTGGAGACTCTGGACATTTTTTTTTTTTGGGTACACTCAAAAACAGAAACTAAAATCTTTCGAAAGACACCCTCTCATAAATGTCCAGAGTGGTAGTGCGTTTACGATCCAAATTAATATCCCACATCGACTAAGTATGAACTTGACCACGCGTATATAGTATACTTGATTAACAAGTGAATGAAATGCTGGGGCAAAATAATAGAATATAAATTCAAACCCTCATGATCAATTTGATACGTGCTTCAAAAACATGTGCTATAGTGAGAGTTCTCAAGGTTAAATGGGCTTATCAACATTTCTAACGAAACGGTGGAGACGGAAAGAGATAAATTGTATCCTTTTGTTTACTTGCTCTTGATTTTAGCATTAATCTTACCGGTTGCAACTGCGCTACAGTCGAATGAGTATTTTCAGCCATAACCATTGTGAAGAATCGGTTGGGGAACAAGATGAATGATCAGTATTGAATGATAGCTTGGTGGTTTACATATATAGGGATGTTTTTTATGGACTTGCTAATGAGACAATCATGCAACACTTTCAAGATTTGAAAACTCGGTGCGGTCAACTGTGAAAGGGCACCTAGAAGTACTTAGTGAGGGATATTTTGTTTATTGTGTTTATGTTTAGAAACCTTTAGAAGCATTAGGCCCCAATCCCCATTCCATTAACTCAAAAAGCTAAAAAACCAACTTATTGTGATTTCTAAGACCGGTCATTCTCTCACAATGCATCACACAAAAAACTGTAAAAAAACTAGTTTATTGCAGTTTTCGAGCGGTTTGTGATCTTGATCGTTGCGTTTGTAGCTCTTCTTGCGTGGAGTAGCAGAGACCTTTCTCTATGTCTTTTTAGAGCTTTACTCCTTATTTACTTCATTGATCGATTTTTTGTCGGTGACCACTGCCTTTCCAATAGAAAGAAAAAAAAAAAAAGGATTAAAACAGAGGTCCCATTGAAAGAAACAATAATTCGTTACCGAAAGACAAGTCAAAGAATTTTAATACTACTAATTTGCTGTCCTAAACAGGAATCCCACATTATGATCCTTTTCTTTTCTAAGGAGCCAATACTCTATTTCTAAGAGGTTTTTTTTTTTTTTTTTTTTGGTACATTGAAAAATCAAACGTTCAAAACAGGCAAGAAATAGTATTACGTAAAGACACAGGAAAAAAGTAACAAAAGAGACAAGCTAGTCCCAGGCCCAGCCCTGAGATTTTCGGGACCCTAAGCAAAATTTGACAACGAGATATCTTATTTGTTTCTATATATATATTAGTTTTTCCACATATAACACAAGAGAGCGTGGTTTGTTGCTTGTAACATTGAATTTGAACCCTTAAGTTGCGAGTTCATGTTCCTTGGCTGTCAGTTTGACGCCTTTTTTGGTTCCCCTTTTATCTCAAGATAGACGCAATTGGCAAATAGCGGATTCTTGGGTAAGGTCGCAAGAGAGTAATTTTTTGTGAATTTCCAAGTTCCGGTCTGCCTTTGACTGAACCGTTGAGGAGATTAGTTGAGATAAGTATAAACTGACCCGAACACTCTTGAATGTCAAACCAAAAAAAGAAAAGGACATACATATATATACGAGTATTTTTTTGGAGTGCAAAAACAGAGAGAGTCTGTGGTAGAGATTCGAAGCCTCATCCACAATGCAGTTATGTAATTATAGAAAATATAAGAATCAGACAAAACCCCAACTTGGATTCAATGATTCATTATCCTCATCGTCACCATCACACTTCCCAATCAATTCCATTCTCCTGCAAAAAATATGGGTTAAGCTCATGCACCTCAGTATCCTTATCCCCGTACACGGCTATGTTTGGGTTGCTCGAGCCCGACCTCAAGATTGGTTGTCAACTTACTATTAAGTCATAAAAAATAAATAGACGTACAAGTCAAAAAAAGAAATAATCAAGGTTACATTTTGCTTTTAGCTTGAATTACACTAAAAAATCAAAATCAAAATGTAATAGTGCTTTATGATTAGCATGATTCACTTCAAATTAAGAAAGCAACTTCTCATCGCATTTTTTGAAGTAATGTATGGTTAACTTTTTTCACTAAAATTTTGCTCTGGTATTTTTGAAGCAATGTGGTCGAATCTGTGGTCGGTATTTGTGTACGTAGCATTGCCTATCGCTTTAGAAGTTAGAAATTTCAACTCTCATGCCGATATTGCCCTTGGTCATCTGGCTTTTGTGCTTCTTGTACCGTGCACATACGACTTGATTAGGAATGACAACAAGATATGACGGGGTGGGGCGGGGAGGGTTTTGGGAGACCCAACTCGTAAATTACGACACGGCCCCGCCCTAGTAATTAGTGGGTGATCCCGTTGCCATCCCGATCAGGAGTCGGGTTTACTCGTCTCATAAAAAATGAGAAAAATTATTCAAACTAAAAGCAAATATAGAAGAAAATAGTTATACGTAAGGTGGTATATTTGAATAATGATGAAAATAGAAAGATAACAATAAGATTTTAAGTATAATGAGCAAAATAATGGGGTATCAATATTAGTTTTTAGTTTAGATGATAATAGATTAAAACTATAATTTTGTTCGTAATTTTTTTTTTTTGGGCAGGGGTAAATCAAGCAGAACCCGCTTTAATTTTTAAATGATTTTTCCAAACCCGCCCCATAACCGTCCGATTAGGATGGGGTTGGGCGAATTGTCATCCCTACTTGACTAGATAGAGTTCACAAGAGGGCACTATAGTAAAATGACTCAGATCCGCACCATCCCTCTCTTCAACCCCACGTTTTCATAGGTACCATACGCTGGATTGAGAAATTAGAATAATTTATGTCTCCGATTTTTCTTCTGAGCAATGAAAATTCAAAATCGTATTTAATTCCACTCCATATTCAAATCCAGTGACCCTCCCAAGGAATTCTTGAGATATATAGATATAGAGAGAGAGGGGGACGAGAAGAGTTCTGGGTTTTAGAGAGAGAGAGAGAGTTCTGGATGGGCAGGGCTTTCGTGTATGTGATACTAGGGGGAGGGGTTGCAGCTGGTTACGCCGCTCTTGAATTCTCTAGGAGAGGTATATCTCATGGTGAACTCTGCATCATCTCTGAAGAATCCGTAAGCTTCTCTCTCTCTCTCTCTCTCTCGTTTATATATATATATATATATATATATATATATATCATTGTCTCTTTCCTTCTGTTATGGGTTGCTGGTAATTTTTGTGTGGGCATGTTCTATTTTCTGGGTTTTTTGGGTTAATCGATTATTTCATTTCACTAGTTCAATTGGCCATTGCCAATTTCCTCTTGTTATTGTGCTGCCAATTGTTTGTGGACATGCGCTCTTTTGGGGGGTTTATTGATAATTTTCTTTCATTAGTTGGGCGTTATATCTCCCCATTTTAGATTGTTTCATTTCCCCCCTCTTTGTATCTCTTATTGGGTTGCTTTTTTTTTTTGTGGTATGTGCTCTTTTTGGGTTATTTTGGGTTAATTGATTATTTCATTTCATTAGTTGGTCTTTATTATACCACCCTTAACCATACTCTATTTTTTTTTTTAGTCTGCATTAATGGGTTTAATTTAAAGCTTTTGTTGAAGCAAGGGTTTGCTTGCTCAATTTATTATGCAATCTTTTTGCCATTATATTTGGTTTCAATATTGGGTTGTTGAGCTTTGTGTCTCTCTCTTTCTCTCTGTATATATTTCTCTCCCTCTCTATGTGTATCTATTCTCTCTTCATCTGTTAATTGGGTTGCTATGTTTGGTTGGTTTCGGCTTTAGTGTTTCCTTAACTGTTGATTTGTTTGGTCATAGTGTTGATGGTAAAAATCTTTTGTTGAAACAAGGGTCAAGTATTGGGTTGTCGTTTTGTTACTATGTTTTGTTTCCAATGGTTTGAGAAAACACAATGTCTGTCATTTGTTTGGAACTTCTGCAAGTTTTTCTTCTATATTTGGCGATTGTAAAATGCAATTTTGATTGTTTTTTGGGCTATTCAAATTTACTCTTGGCGGCAGAAATTGTTGTAGATTGCAACAAAAGTCCAATATGTACTATTTGATTGACTGGATTAGATACGTGGTTGATTACAAATCGGTGGGGACTGCGTCTCCGGCTTCTGAAAGCAACAATTAGTAGAGGAATCGCATACCCGATGGATAACCAATTCTCCGATGCCTTTTCTTTCATTCTCGTGACATCTTTGCTTGTCCTTCATATTGGATTTATGAGTTACTACTATGTTATAAATTTTATATACTTTGGGTAAGTTTTTGATAGATAATTGTTGTCATATGCGTTAATATGCAATATCTCAGAGTGTTATACTACTCTTGCAGGTTGTACCTTACGAGAGACCTGCATTAAGCAAAGGTTTTCTTCTTCCAGAAGGTATCCTTTTACCCTCAAAATCGTGGGTGCAAATGAGTTTTGGATCTTCTATAAGTTACATGATGCTTCCACTCTGTTGGAAATGCTTATTGCGACTTTGTTTTTCCTTTTTAATTTTTGCAAGCTCATTACCATCTCATGGCTGCTTAGATTCTTACAAACATTTCTGAGAAAATCTCGTGGCATCTTGTTGGATTGTAGGTCATAGAATAGTTTCTTTTATAGGTTTCACATCCCTCATGCCTGTTTTGTGAGATTTGATGTCTCATTTGTTTTTCAATAGCATTTAGTGTAGAACAACACTCTCCATTACATCAATAAGCACATCAGGAAAATGGGGGGAAACCAAAGAGGAACAAGTGAGCATTGGTCAACCGAAATAGGACCTATCAATGACGTTAGCACTTTTTAATGCCTCTACAATGGTGATCTCACAAAAGTTATCCAAATCTTGCACTTGCCTTCGTGATATAGCTCGTATAATTGTTTTCTAGTAATTTGCAGCGAGGTTCATTTTGTTGTTTAGTGAAATCGAGGAATTTAAAAGGAGTGCTTCTTCTAGTACCTTTCCTTTTTCTTCCTTCACCTTGCCTTTCTTGTTTTCGGAGAAGATATGTGGAAATCATTTAAAAAAGCAGGAGCTAAGTGAGAATTTTTGAGCACTTGACATATGGACAGACGGAATAAGGAGTGTAGGTGAATCCTTGTGTCTGCAACTCTGCTGGCTGAGAAAACATATAATGAAGCAGCATGGTTCCTCAGCCTATTCACCCCATACTATGTTTTCACGGGGGATTGTTTATAAAGATCTTGAGAAACCACATACGGATGTTGAAATCTTTGCTCCTTTTACATTTTCAGGTTTTTTACGAGTATGTTCCTAGAAGGTTTCTGAACTCTTATCCTGAGATTCTTTCCCATGCTTGTGGATTCCTATGTGAAATGTCTATATGTATAATTTTCAGTTTAAACTTCTAACAGAGCGATGGAAAAGTTTGGATTCCTTCTTTCCATCTCTATTTGTTTTTAAATTTACAGACATTTACTTGACATGCAGCTCCAGCACGGCTCCCGTCCTTTCACACTTGTGTAGGTGCCAATGAGGAAAAGTTAACCCCAAAATGGTACAAGGAACACGGTAATTGTTTCTCCTATCATGCTCCATTGACTTTTAATATGTATGTATGAAAATACTACCTTCGCCCCACAATGTTGATCCTGTATTCCCTTTCGGGATGTCCCAAAATATTAGTCCTTTTTGAAAGTTATACTAAAAAAGTGTGGGTTTCCGAAATTTTAACCTTCATAAATAGTTAAAAATAAATTCTAGGGGTAAATATTGCAAATAAAAGGTCAATGTGCTAATGTGCTTGGTGGCTATCTGTTATTTTGTCATGGTGATGATGTGTTCCCGAGGTTTCACCTTGTATAGGCTGTGTTCATAGAAATGTTTGCGACTGGGCACTTTAATGATCAGTCATTTAGTGAAGTATTAGTCTACGACAAACGAAACTAGACCTATGTTTACACTTAAGATTTTGAGGAGTGCAGTATCTTTGTTAGCCGAAACCCCACTTGATTTGGACCGAGGGTAATCTCTAATAGATGGATTCTGAATGTCTCTTAGGGATTGAAGTTGTTCTTGGAACACGGGTTAAGTCAGCAGATGTGAAGCGGAAAACACTATTAACGGCGACTGGTGAAACTATAAGCTACAAATTTCTCATCATTGCAACAGGTGCTCGGGTATTGAAACTAATCCTGTATTTTATTTACATCAAGTTTATCAATAAGTACAATCTTCTTAGTCTGTGTGCGCGTGTTTCCCTGTCTGCACGTGTGTGGTACAGTACACGCCCGCAAATAAATGAGATGACGTTGATGAAGGATTGGTGGAATTTGTTGACTCTGTTTTGTGTCTGTTGTGTATATAAAAGGCTTTGAAGCTTGAAGAGTTTGGGCTTACTGGATCCGATGCTGTGAATGTGTGCTATTTACGTGATTTGGCAGACGCAACCAGGCTTGTTGATGTCATGCAATCCTGCATCGGTGGGAAAGCCGTTGTCATTGGTGGTGGCTACATTGGAATGGAGTGTGCTGCGTCTTTGGTGATAAATAAACTAACTGTCACAATGGTTTTTCCAGAGACACATTGCAGTAAGTTCTAATGTTTGGAACTGTTATTTTACCATACTTGCGTGCCCCCTCCTAAATTTCTTTATGTGGTTGAGCATCCCCTAGCAATGATAAAATGGAGTGGCCATCTTTCGAAATTACCATTACCCAATATGCTAAGCCCCCGTTAGATTTGTTTTGGACAATTTTGATCCTGCCAGAGTTTCGCATATTCAACCCCCCTCCCTCCTATGTCACAGCAGGGGACAAGCACTAAAGTACTAAACTCTCATGGAATATGTCTGAAAAGAGAGATGATGTCCTGTGCTTGGGCGCGTGGAGCTTTTACTTCTGAGTAGTTGAACTTGTTCTTCTAGTTGAATATGGCTTCCCAGCTTCTAAATTTTTTTAGCACAGTGCCTTTGGTGATACTGCCACTCTCTGATATCTACCTCTCTGAAGCACCTGAGGCCAGCAGAACAAAAACAAAGTAATTTGCTTTGAGTGATTTCTGTCCCTTTTCATGGGATGGTGATACTGCCAATCTCTGGTATCTACCTCTCCGAAGCACCTTGGAGGCCAGCAGAACAAAAGTGATTTCTGTCCCTTTTCATGGGATGCACATGTATCTGTCAATCTGTGTTTTGCCAGCTTATCAACCTGTGGTTAGAAACATGCTTATTTTTAGTATTCTTTCTTTCTACCGGACAAAACAGTTATGATTAGCATTCTTGCATCTCTTTTAGACTTCTTCGTTGTTTCTAGGCAAAATACGTGAGCATGTTAAAGTTTTCTTGGTTCCAAAACAGTGTTTCGTTATCTGCAGCACTGACAGAAATAGGTGTCGAGAAGCATTTTGTATAACATTTCAGTCCTTTATTGTTCTATTTTTGCAGTGGCCCGTCTATTTACTCCCAAGATTGCTGGTTATTACGAAGATTATTACATGGCTAAAGGAGTAAAATTCATTAAAGGAACTGTCCTGTCATCATTTGAAATCAACTCTGATGGCAAGGTAAAGCTTTTATGTACACACTGCTTCCGGAACCCGTTTTCATGGAAAACATTTACTGTTGACATTTCTGCAGAGCATGCCCCCAGATAAGAGGAACGTGATATCACCAAATGTCTCGTGTCACCTTCCAATAACATAGGTCTGCTACTCTTATGTGCAGGTTTCTGCAGTTAACCTAAAGGATGGGAGTTGGCTTCCTGCGGATATGGTTGTCGTGGGAATCGGGATCCGTCCGAACACAGCCCTATTTGAAGGTCAGCTAACTATGGAAAAGGGAGGTATCAAAGTGAACGGGCGAATGCAGACGAGCGACAGCTCTGTCTACGCCGTCGGTGACGTTGCTGCATTTCCAGTCAAACTCTTCAGCGAAACCCGCCGGCTGGAACACGTTGACTCAGCACGGAAATCAGCCAGACACGCCGTGGCCGCAATAATGGATCCAGAAAAGACAAACGAATTCGACTACCTACCGTTCTTCTATTCTAGAGTCTTCACATTGTCGTGGCAGTTCTATGGAGACAATGCAGGAGAGGTAGTCCACTTTGGCGATTTCTCCGGGAAAACTTTTGGGGCGTACTGGGTTAATAAGGGTCATCTCGTTGGTTCTTTCCTGGAAGGTGGTTCACAAGAGCAATACGAGGCTATATCGAAGGTTTCAAGGCTTAGGCCAGCAATTGAGGACTTGGGTGAACTTGAGAAGCTAGGTTTGGGATATGCGTTGGCGGAGAGTCAGAAATTGCCGCCACCACCACCTCCTCATGATGGTGGTGGTTCCGCTCTTGTTCTGGATAAAAAACCATTGTATGCTTGGCATGCAACGGCTGGGGTGATTGTGGCAGCGTCAGTTGCCGCATTTGCGTATTGGTATGGGAGGAAGCGGCGGAGGTGGTGAGAAAAGAGTATTTGTTGTCGCGATTTGTTGGTTTTTATTTTGTTGATTCGATACTGTAATACCCATGTAGTATTCATAAGGCTGGGGAATTCGAAAAACTTGATCTTATGTGATCATTTCTGTTCAAACATAGAGAGGATTTATAGATAATTTAATGCAAAAGTATACCTCAGTTGCTAATGTTGAAGTTGATTCTTTTTCTGTTGCCTTCTTAACTGGAGCTTAAAATTTGGTCAGCTGAACCAGGGGAAAGAATTTGTGAATCCATGATTATGTTTTTGGGTATATTGAATGTAGATAAACCTAAATATAGTAATAGCAATGAGTAAAAACTTGTTTTGTTAACAAAAATTTAGTGCGTGAAAGTCTTGTACTATGTGCAGAGCACAAGCTTTCACAAACTCTCTTTGTTGCTTCCAATTTCAATTACAAATAGGGGGAAATTTTGATTAAAATAAAGCTAAAAAAATGGTAGCATTCTACAGTTTCACTTTAGTTTTTGCACCTTTTTTCTTGTCCTAGTCGTCTAGGTTTTATATATTAGACAAAATATGTGAGTTTGGTCACCTGATCTCCGAATCTCTTTTAACCATCAATGAATTCCTAGAATTTTAGGTGGAATAAGCATGGTAGTTCTTTCTTACTTGTCTCTTTTGTGGATTTATGACTACATCCATTGTAGGTCTTAAGCTATATCTTTGTCGTAGTCAGCTTCTTCATAAAAGACAATACTCCCTCCGTCCCTTTTTAAAGGGGTGTTTGGGAACCTCATTTTCAGTTTCAATTTTTTGGCTTTTTAGCTTTTTGGATTATGGTAAAAATGTGTTTTGAATCTGGTAGGAGTGTTTGGGAGAAATGTGCAGAATGCATTTTGTAACAGAAGTAGTGTTTGGGAGATAGATACAGAATACATTTTGTAAGTCTTTTTCTTAATCAAAATGGGAAAAGTGAAAAATGAGAAGTCAAAAAGCTCCTTCCAACCTACTTCTGACTTCTCCTCTCTAACATCAAAAATTGATAACTCATTTTGTGAGAATTCATTTTGAGAATGAGTTGTCAAACATGCAAAATGAGAAAATGAAAAACTCAAAAACCCAAAAAGAGGTGGCCAAACACCCCCTAAGTGTGTTACCTCGTAATTCCAACTTATTTTCTCTCACATCAACTTTTACATCTACTTTCCACTACTTACCCTTATCAATATAATAATACACACTAACTTTTCAAAAAGGAATCTACTTTCAAGGGCAAAATAGGAAATGTATTCACTAACTTTTCAAAACACACATTTATTTAGGGACAACCCAAAATGGAAATGTTTACACTATAAAAGGGACGGAGAGAGTACTATGTAAACTTGTCTATAGATTGATAAGTACTTCGGCTCCGTTTGGGAGCCTCTTTTTTGATTTTTTTGGTTTCTCTTTTTTGGTTTATGGGTGTTTGGCAGCCAAGGGGAGAAAGAGTTTTCCCAAAAACTGTTTCTCCATTTTTGGGGATAGAGAGAAAAAAGCAAAAAGAGGTTCACACCTCATTTTCAACTTCTACTTATGGATTTTTCTCATCTCTCTCTCCCAAAATACATTCTGCACATTTCTTCCAAACACTCATTTCAGATTCAAAAGTCATTCTGGCCATAATCCAAAAAATTAAAAAGCCAAAAAATTAAAAATGAAAAGCTGGAAAGTAGGCTCCCAAACACCCTTTTCATTTGTAATGCAATGTACAAAGTAATCACGTAATCAATATTCTCTTGTAAAAATATCCGCATTTCCCTTTATCTCATCCTTGGAGGGAAAGCATTTACAATCTATCAAGTTACCTAGATACATAGAGATACGTAGTTTCTTTTTGAAATTCAATATTCGCATTTGTAAGTTATAATTAGGGGGTGTGCCACTGACTTGGTTTTTTAGCTTTTTTATGTGAGAGCTCGAAATACGCGTTGGCTTTTTGTGATTTTTTATGTGATATATTGTGAAGGAATGACCTGTCTCGAAAAACGCAATAAGCTGACTTTTGATTTTTTGAGTTAGTGGAATAGGGCCTTAAAAATGTTTAACCGCCTAACATTTTGTTTGTTTAATTTAAAGCTGCGAAGTTCAGCATGTCTCTCCATGCGGGCATTTGGTCTAGTGGTATGATTCTCGCTTTGGGTGCGAGAGGTCCCGAGTTCGATTCTCGGAATGCCCCACAAGGTCTTTCAGTTTTTGCCAAACTTATGAAACGCAAACCGCCACGCCTAGGTATTTTCACAAAACAGCAAGGGGCAAGGGCAATTTTGTCAATATTCCTTAACAGCAGAATCAACCTTAAACCACAATCTTATTTAAACGGAAAACCATAAAACACATTGGCTCAAATATTTTTGTAAATTACCCGAGGCGTGATTTTGTACAAGATTAATTATCTGCAAATTCTGAACAAAGAATTGATTGAATTCATCAAGCATTAATCAACATTCGAATGAATTGAATTTTTTACGGTTCTTATTAAAAAGTTATCCTCAATAAAATTAACGTCTCAAATTATCTATGTGAGATCCGAGATGAGTCACACATAAGATAGATTATTTTGTGCCCTATGCGCCCTCCTCCGACATACAATCACGTCGGTTTCGTTATTACTACTTAAGACATATAGTAGTATTTCGAAAACATATCAATCATATCCGATTAACATGATTATTAATTTGGTTGACAGTCTTTGACAAGTTCCAAATATCAAACTATTCCAGTCATCAAATTGGCCTGAAAAAGACCTTAAAGGCCTCGTTTGATAACCCGATTCGCAAGGATGGGATCTGTAAGGTGGTGGGATTAAGATAAGGTTTGAATTGGACTACCAATACCAAGTGTGAGAGGGTAATGATAATACCCCTTATAGGCCGGATTAGTTGTCCTCTTGGAATCATAGTCCAAACCCTTTTTTGGTTACCAAACAAAGTATTAAGAGTCCCATGGGATTGCTAGTCCAATCTCACAAGGGAACTGGAAAGGATCCCAAATTTTTTCGACATATTCATGAAGTGAACATTTCAAAGAATTAAATTGTGTCAAAAACTCCTGAAAATTAGAGAAAAAAATTCGTTCCTCATAAAAATTGGTTAATGATAATGCCAAAATTGTTTTTGATTGTGCCAAAACTCCAGTGAATAAAATGATTGTACTTTGCACAAACTCCAGTGCATAAAAATGTTTGTACAATCATTTTATGCAAAGTTTCAAAGTACAAGCATTTTTATGCACTGGAGTTTTGGCACAATAAAAAATAATTTTGACATTAACATTTTCCTAAAAATTAACCAGTGTTCAATTGCATGTGCCCCAACTACAGCCAATTCTACACACTACATAATTATGTGGTGGTTAATGGATCTAAGGCACCACGTCGTGGGTTGGTAATGGTGCCCCAACAGCTGTGAATAATTTTTCCCACCGATAGCACCTGAAAAATTCAAAGGAATCCACTTTGGATGTAATTGAACTGCTCCCTCCATCCTTTTTTAATAGGTGAACTCCATTTTTTATTGTTCCTTAATAAGTGTCTATTTTGAAAAATTAATGAATAAAAGTTTATAAAATTATTATTTTACCCTTTTGAAGAGTTAAATGAGTAAAGATGGAAAATAATTTTGAAAAGTAAAGGGAAAAGTAAAAGTTTATGTGAAAGATGTAATGATATATTATGTCTTTTTAATAAGTTGGAATTATGAAACAACAAACTTAAAACGGTCGGAGGGAGTATTATTTTGGTGCGATTTTTACGCTTAATAAACATTTATATATATCCTTAATATCCCTAATATGAGATATAAATGGTCATACTCATAGGCCCCTGGATTCGAATTATGACATTGGCCGTGCAATGCCATCGCCCCACCAGTGAAACAGGCCCCAAGTTCTATACCAGAAAGAAGAAATTGGCTTCAAGGTCTGAAATACCTTTAGACACCTGCAAGTAAGTATCAAGATCACCCTCACTCCGGCATACATACCTATACGAATGTATCTGAACCCGATGATCATCAGATGGAAAGACTAACTGGTTAGCTGACGCTGCCTTACGTCGCTTGATATTTGAGCTCAAGTCTTATTACTTTAATAAGTTCGTTCTGTAAATGATATAATGGCATATAATGACACATGCAAGAGAGTATCAAGATCAGTATACCTGTACTGACACGATGAGCCCTTACCTCGCTTGACATTAGAGTTTAAGTCTTAATGCTAAAAGTTCGGTATGTAAACGATATACGGGCATCAGATAGCATGCAACTAAATGACTAATTGTGTGTCATTTCTTGCGAAATCTGCCACTAGCTGTAATCAAGGGAAGGATGGTTCTTAATGAACAGATTCCAAGAAAATGGGAAGCAGAACATGAAAGCAGCGTACACTTCAGCCTAATTGCATTAGCGAGAGAGTACCCTAGTTTAACAAATTTAAGTTCAGAAACATACAAAAGCAAAGGGGAGGTGTACTAAATTTCTATCTACAACTCTAAGAAGGAACCCTATGCAGCAGAGATTTGACGTACTATCCTCTAAGAGCAATGTGCATCACAGCAAACAAATTCCCAATGAAGATATTGCATCCTACATGAACCCATTTGCCCGATTCCTCTTCAATGTCTCCCTCTCCAACCTCCATAGAGGGGGCCTTGAGCAGAGAATATTACAAAACAAAACGAAGTCATAAAACATGGGATGCTTGGGAGATGGAGAATATAACTAGGCTATGTAATTTGAATCATTCGATGACTGAAACTTAACATTTGTACATAATGTGATGAAAACAGTGCTGCGGCTTGAAAATTATAATTCATTTTTTTCCTTAGGTCAATTCAACATTTTCTTCATTCGCGTTTGATTGTGTTGTAGGCTTGTAGCTCTATAATTCGGATTAGGTTTCTCGTTGGATGAACTGCATTGCTGATATTGACCCCAAGAAAGGGTCTCTTTTTCGTTTCTTTTCTGGGGAGATTGGGGACAGTTGTCCTACTGAGAAGTTTTAGTAAAAACCAAACCTATCTACAGCCATTCAGGTTTGTAACTTAAACCAATGCCAAAGTTGCAAGCTAACGCAATGACTATTACATCTCTTCTCCTAGCGTTTCATAATACAGAATAGGCCTAATTGCAAAATGACTTCCATTCTTCAGGATTTCATGTTCGCGCTGCAAATGCATCGCTTGCATAACTAATTAGAACATTATGTAACGAGCTGTTTGCTAATTCAAAGGAAACGAATGCAATCGCTCAATCTAGTAATTATGAAAGCCCATCATCTTCTGAGATTTCCAAGCATAAAATCAAAACACAACTCATTTTGTGCCACTGGATGAGAATGTTCTCAACATGTTTTCATGCTTAGGTTAGGAATCATGTTTGGGCTTCTATGCTTTGGCAATGCATTATGACCACTAACCAGTTGGACTTGATACTCGCATTAACAAATCTAATCAAACCGAGCAAAAGCAAAAGATTTACAATGGCGTCTTTAATCACAAGCATAAGTAACACGTAGGTGAATAATTCCCTCATCATAAGAAGCGCAAAATTAGGCTCTCATTTTACCAAATCCTAGCAACATGACACATGTCCATATTTAGCTAACTGTGCAACAATACATGTAATGCATACACAGGGCCATCCCTGACATTTTGGGGGTCCGAAGACCTTCAAGATAGGAGCCCCTTATAGGAGTAAAAATATTGACGATAAACCAATCTAGAAAATTAAAAATAACATATACCACTCAAGCCTCAAGGAGATAAAACGTCAAAAAATAGTGAATAGTATTACAAGATCTTAAAAATATAGTATTACTAAAAATATCAGAATCTATTACTACCATTTTTAGTACAACTATAGTAACTATAGCAATTACGCTAGCGTAATCGATCTATCCTTCATCCTCCTTCTCAATAGATAATCTAACCATTCTTGAAACGTGGTCAAGCAGAAATAAGTTTTTAACAACTTCAACTTTGAGAAGCTCCTTTACCCTTCTCCTACGATAGATGTTGGTTTGGGAGTTAATCTATAGAAATGGGGTTAATCTGGACAAATGGGTTTCTTTATGAATTTCCTCACAATTGGCTTGTCTTCTTCGATACTGAATAACACAATATAGGATGGGGGCTCCTATGAACAAACCAGTAACAAATTGAGGACACAATCAATAAAATGCCAATTGAAATTCAAAAAGATTTATCATTTTGGTTTCAATGCATTACACTAGCAAGAGTACAACTGTACGTGACAACAAACAGCAAATTTCCTCCCAAAAAGGTACAGAATTTACCGAAATAAAATCTCAACTTCCATTAGTCTCTAAGCAATGGCGACCTTAGCTCCAGCTGCTTCGAGTTGCTTCTTCGCCTCCTCGGCCTCTTCCTTGGTAATCCCCTCCTTAAACTTCTTCGGTAACCCTTCGATCAAATCCTTGGCCTCTTTCAACGCCAAGTTAGTCAAAGCCCTAACCGCCTTAATCGTCGCTATCCTCGCACTAGTCGGCACTTCCTCAATCAAGACGTCAAACTCCGTCTTCTCCAGCACGACCGGTGCTTCTTCCGCCGCCGGCGCGGCGGCTACGGCAGCGGCGGGGGCGAATGAGGCGGCCGAGACGCCGAGCTTGTCCTGTAGGTACTCGACGAGTTTCTGGGCGTCGGCTAGGGTAAGGGTTGAGATCTCGTCGCCTATTTTTACGACGTTCTCTGGTGCTTCGACGGCGGCGACTGGGCGGAGGAAGGTGGAGCGGCGGCGGTGGTACGGTTTTGGGGTGAAAAGAGGGAATTGTAGTGCTGGTTTGGGGAAAGTGACGGAGGAGGTAGGGTTAAGGGTGGTGGAGGGTTGAGGATAAAGGGGTAGACGGAGGGCGGCGGCGGTTGAGAGAGTGGAGGCCATTTTGGTTTGAGGGAGAGAGAGGATGAGGAGAGTGGTCGAGAATTGAAGATAGGATAAGGGGTGTGTAGACTGTAGTGGGTACGAAGGAAATGCGACAAGGTGGGAGCAATTTTATTTAGGTTAATTTCATAGACACCCCTCATCTAGTATATTTTTTCAAGGGTACCTCCTAACCTTTAAAAACGTTCATACATATCTTCTCATCTATTCGAAATTGAAAAAACCTCCTACTCCATTAACGGAGTAAGGGAAATGATTATTTCACCCTTGTTTAACACCCTTTCTCCTCCTCTCTCTCAATTCTCCAAAAAACACAACACCTCCCAAAGGCCATCATGAAATGCCTCAAACTCTTCTCACACCCTTCTACTCCCCTCAATTTCCTAACCAATTCTAACATTTTTTCTCATTTTCTTGGAAAATTCATTCTTTATAAAAAGTCCTTCATGTTTGTAGCTTTCCAACCTCCAACGTTGTGAGAAAAAATATGTTTCCTAACATTGAAAACCCTAATTTGCTCGATATCTAAGGTTTCAAATTATTCTTAGATCGTACGATCATTTCGGTGATGAACGATAAGGGTTTGGAGTAGATCGAAATCATGATTCGATCGCACACAGAATTGTGATAAAAGCTAGGGTTTCGGATGACATCAGCTCTAGTAGTGACGATGTTAATAGTGAAGAATAAATTAGAGATTCGAAAATTGATTTTTTTTTCAAGGGTTTCTGGTGTAGAGGGTAGGATTTCCGATAGTAGTGAACCCGATCAAAATGGGGTTTTGGAGTTTGATGGGAAAAGGGTTTCTAATTTTTAAAATGATGATTTGGCACGGGCGATGAATGAGTGTAAAAGTGGTGAGAAGAACAGAGGGTCAGAGTTACTCCGACAGAGCTCATCCTGTTCGAGACCAATTACTCTGAGAAGTCATGGTAAACAAATTTAAGAACTTTTGTTAAGGCTGTGGAAGATATAGTTGATGAGGTTAGCAGGATAAGTGGTCTGAGTTTGGTTTGCTGCTGCAGGAACCCATATAATTGTAGACCGACTAATGCTCAAGGATACTTTACTATTGATTTGAATGATTACGAGGCTTAAGGGGTTTACTCTGTCAGTCAGATTAGAAAAGGCTATTGTTTTGGCTTATCACAAGGCAGAGCTCGAGGAGTTGGGTAGGAGTTGGAGTAGTTGTGTTGGAGTAGTTGTGGCTACTGTTGCTATCTTCCATGGCTACCTAAGGTGGAAGGGAGGGGGAGGGAGAGGGAGAGAGGGAGGGAAGGGCAATTTTATCTTCAAAATGTTATATTTTACCAAATAAAAACTGATCTTTGACAGAAGGGGTGAAAGATAGCTAACGGTAATAAATGAGGGGATGTGTATGGACATTTTTAAAGGTTAGGTGGTGTCCCTGAAAAAATAAAATAGATGATGGGGTGTTCATGGAATTTACCCCGTTATTTACTCTTACCGCTGGTCTCATTTGGCAAAAAAATCAGAAATTGATTTTTTGATTTATTCGTTTTATTTTTATTAAAAAAAAATTGCATTTATTATTTTTTGCTTTAATTTTTTATGGATTATTGGTTCCTCTCGACGAGAGGAATCTAATAAGTATGAAATTATAGTGAAAATTAATTATTTTTTGAATAAAGCCAAAATTAAACCAATAAACCACGTATTTTTTGGCTTTATTAAAAAAAAATTAGTTTTGACTATAATTTTATACTCTTTAGATTCGTCTCGTTGAGAGGAACCAATAAACCACAAAAATTTGATTCAAAACTAACATTTGCGATTTTTTTTTGAATAAAAACAAAACGAATAAACCAAAAAACCGGTTTAAATTTTTTTGCCAAACGAGTTTGGGGGGAGAAAATTTTACATACGGATTGGGTAAGGACACGTGGTGCCCTATACCCAGTCCAAACATGTTTTGAACTGCTCAGATTTGAGGGTGACATTTTTGTAAAATTTACCCCCTCAAATCCGAGTCGTCCAAAACATGTTTGGACGGCTCGAACTAAGTGTCGGGCACCACATGTCCTACCCAATCCTCACACAAAATTTTGTCGTTTGGGAGACTAATTATTAGTATTATTTAGTAGTAGTAGTAGTAGTGGTGGTGGTGGTGGTGTTTGGCATAAACCATGCATAACACATTCTCCAAAAATGAGTATTTGATTTTTTGTTTAGAGAAGAGAAGTGAGAAGTAGGGAGGGAAAAACTTTTGAGTTATCATTTTCCACTTTTTCCATTGTAATTGGCAAAAAGACATACATAATGAATTTTGTACAAAATTCTCAAAAAACTACTCATGTTGCAAAATACATTTTGCACATTTATTCCAACATTTATGACCATAATCTAAAATGCAAAAAGCCAAAGAGTTGAAAATGAAAAGCTGAAAATGAGTCTCCTAAATACCCCCATAATAGGTCGGTTGGGTTCGGTTTTGGCATTTTTCCTAACCGGATTGAACATTTCAGTTTCTAAATATATACTAAAAAAATCAAATTGAACCGAAAATGTTATTTGGTTCAACCTTTTTTCCCGATTTTATCAGTTTTTGCATCGAAAATGTTAATTTTGCTTGGATCACTAGATTTTTTTTTCTTTTATTGGGCCAAAAGATTATAACTCCATCATAACTTCATAAGCATGTACAAATAACAAATCTAACACAACAATAATTAGACCCAACAATAATTGTAGCCCAAATATGATAGTAAGGGTAATGTGTTATTTTTTGTTGGTTCCAGTATGTGTGTGTATATATA
>JAXBDA010004073.1:0-30813 GCA_036023075.1 Gaultheria prostrata | reverse complement strand
AATAAACTATAATATATGGGGGAAAAGTAAGAGAGAGAATAAAAAAAGAAAAAAAAAAAAGAAAAACAGTCTGTTAAAGAAGAGGGGGAGGAGAGAGAGAAAGAATAAAAAAATAGGTATGGAGTGAATAGTGTCTTCCTAAATGAGGGGGATTTTAGGGAGGTACTATTCATTTTTGTATTTTAGGGAGGGGTTTAGGGAGTCTCTTGAAGCCTAACTTTGGGGTTTGGCTCCCTAAAATAGGGATGTGAGCCAATTTAGGGAGTTTGTTGGGCTTGTTCTAACATCGTTACAATGCTAAAGATAATAATGTCGGGACTTTGAAGAATGCTGGACAAATAGGGCCAAAAAGACAACTGCCGCACCATCTTGCTTTCATATCATAGTGCTGACATTATTACCGAGAGGTGTGATTATTTACAATTTTTTTTTGTATTTTGTATAAATTGAAATGAGCAGCACATCAATCGAATTGAAAGCTGAAGTTTGAATTATATTTCACAAGTTTGTTTTGCTCGGTAAAACCAGGAATCGGGGATCCTCCTTTTCCCTCCCTACTTTTCTCCCCCCTTTTCTCTTAAACTACGTCATTTTGCTCATTTTCTTGGTACATCTCCAAGCTTCCAAGGATCCTGTTTGGAGAGTTATTTTTTTGGTTCAATCTTAGGGAATTTAGGCTCTTTGGGTAGGGTATAGTTAATTCAGACACTTTGGATTTAGGCACTTTGGGAAATTCAATTTTGGGATTCAATTTTAGGGGATTAAGCTCTTTGGGGTAGGATATACTCCGTAGTTGGTTTAGGCACTTCGAGTTTAGACACTTTAGGTATAGGGTTTAGGCATTGGGTTTAGGGTTTAGGCACTTTCGAAAATTCAATTTTGGGGTTCAATTTTAGGGGATTTAGGCTCTTTGGGGTAGGGTATAGTTGGTTTAGGCACTTCGGGTTTAGGCACTTTTGGAAATTAACTCTCCAAACAGGGCCCTTGGAAGCTTTGGAGGTGTACCAAGAAATTGAGCAAAACAACGTAGTTTAAGAGAAAAGGAGGAAGAAAAGGAGGGAGAGAAAAGGAGGGTCCCCGGAACTATTGTGAGTTATGCTTAAACCTAAGCGTACAAAATCTTTCTAAACCAAACACTGACTATCCCTCGGAAATATGTTGGCTTTCAACACACTTTTATTGATACGTTGTTGTCACTAGGTTGTCACTGAAACTCAATTTTCTTTTGTAGTGATCTATAAATGAGGTCATTTCAAGAATTGCCTCTTCCGATGTTCGGTGCATATATGTGATGATCATCTTTGCAATGTATTTGTTCCGGGTACATTTTAGACTTCTAAAACGGTTGATGTTGTCCGATCGAGTCTCATGATATGTCATTTTTTATGTAGCGGCGCGTACATTACAATGGTGAGGCTGACAACCCTAGTAATTAACTTCTGTGCTGACCGACCGACAGACCATTGCAAAAAAATGTGTGTTTGTGCGTATTGCCTATCATACTTGAAAAAAGTGGCCATTTTTAATTAATCCGGAACAGTGGGGCAAAATGGGGTATCAACACGCTTTAGATCCTGGAAAAGTCAGAGCCGGCACTGTCTGTATGAAAAACTTGTTTCGTAGAGAATAGATTCGTGCTTATTTCTTTTAAAAGATGAAAATAGTTTTTGTACTTATTTTTATGAATTTTTTTTTCTTGAAGAGAGTGTGGTTTTGCATGCCCGAACTAATCTCCCTATTATATAGGAGTAGTATATATTCATCGACCCGACTATCCGTACGCACGCACGCGTATGTATTATTGTCCGTTTCAACAAATCAATGATTTAAATCTTGATTATTCTTTGACCGGTCAAAGAGTAAAATAATATCCGGACCGTCAAAAATATTTTTGGACGGTGTAGATACACTGTCTGCGCTTTTTACGTACGCACGTCTGCATACGCGTAGATTTTTTGTATATTCATATATCTAATCCCTCCATCTCACACAGTCCCTAATTAAGTAATAGGAATACATATATCATATCATAGATTGATCTAACTAAAATTCTGAAATTATTTGGCCCATGGAAACAATACAAAGAGAAAGTTGGAACTTAGAACAGATTCATCAGGCCATCGAATTCGAACGATTCAAAAGGTATATTTATAGGATGAATCTACATGGAGTTTCTGGATATCTTTCGAGCGATGTTCCCGGTTCGTGTTTGAATCCCAAACATTTTGATGAGAAGGCTTGATGGTGAGATAAACCTCTGCAAATCCAGCACAAACCATCTCCAAATGTAGAATTTGCTATAAAGTTTGATTTTTGGTATTGAAAAGTTTTCTACAATAGATTGAACTTTTAACGGTGGGTATGGTTATAAATTCACAAAAGAGTCCCGCTCTAATACTTTCTCGAGGATCTTGTTGAGTATCTTATCTCAATAAAAAATGATCGAAGAGTTTTTCTCCCTGAGTTTGCCATTTTTGCCCATAATATTGCAATCGTGGTTGTAAATCCAAAAAGGAGTACGACTACTATCATTCGAATCTGAATTGAGTATTTTGTTCCCTAAGTTAAGGAACTTCATAAAAAATGTTTTGATTTTCAATACGCAAATTGGGTTTCTTGAAGATAGATTATCCATCTCACGCAGTGAATGAGAACCACTGTCCTCATTATGGAATATAGTTTTTTGTATACTCTTTTCTTTAAAATTCACTACAATAAATTGAACTTTTCGAATTTCTAGCCTAGGGTTTAAAGGTGACATAACATAAATCCTTTTGGTACCAATATGCCCTTTTGTATTGCTGCAATATTATATCTTGAATTTATTAAGAAAAGAAGAGTGGAGGACTACTAGACTTACAAAACATTAGATTCATATATATTTTGGAATCAGTCGTTGTTCTTCATTTAATAAGCAAAAATAAAAAATTCAGTTTTCTTCTTAATTTGAACGTAATTTATTGGATTCATTTGTATGCTTGAATGAGCTTTTTATCTTTTCCACAAGTATGGAATAAATTTTGTATTTAATAAGCTGGTCAATAAAAATCTATTAGGATACTAAGAAAATAAAATACTGTCTTTACTCTGGCTTAAGTATTTATTAAAATGGAGTGAAAATATTTAACAGTGAAGATTTCCTCCTAGCTCGTCAAGAGAAAACTGTAGTCGCTACATTGACAAAAACTGAATAGTCAAATGAACTTCTCATTTCGTCTTCGTCCATGTTAAATTACACATCTATACTTCATATATTAAATTTTGATTCACATGAAACGATAGTCTTGAATTTCAAATGGACAAAAAAAAAGGATTGCTCAAAAAATTCACAATTTTTAATTCGTGAATCGAATTAAAGATTGATGAATGCTTCAAGGCTACAAAGTCGAATTTGACCCGATTTCTTCCTCACGAAAAAAATAAGGATGGAGTGATTGGACATGGGCTTCCGTGACCTCTTCGTAAAGCCCAAACTATCCTTCCAATAATGGGCTGAGGTTTTTTGGGGCCTATGAATTTGAACTCTTCTTGGGCTGATCATGGGCTGATCGACTACTGGGATTGGCCCTACAGCCCAAATGGCAAAATATGTACCTTGATTCAAACCTCGTTAATTACAACTAACTCTACTAGTTTTCGCCGAGCAAAAAAAGAAATCCTTAGATTCGTATTTCGTAATTTGTGAAACCTATTTCTACGGTTCTACCCAAAACCCTTTTTTCTAAATTTGAATAAAAATAAGATCTTGTCGTGATTTTATATTTCCGAGTTAGATGACGATATATCATTTGCCTTTACTTTTTTTTAGAGATTATTTTCAAATGAAAAATCAATTATAATTATCCAAACACAGACGGTTACAAACATGACCATACACCGAGAGCATGTTATCATGTGTCACACATATCCGCCTATACAGTGCTATAAGCCTATAACTAAGCCGTCAACAAAAATATTAGAGTACATAAAGAGTTTCACAGATATTGGTTTTTTAGAATGTATCGAAAAGAATTTAAAAAAAATGCTATGAACTGGTAAAAGAAATGGATTGTAAATTCATTAAACTGAAACAAAGCAAATCCATTACATAGACCATCCAGAAAACAATAATAAGAACACAAACACTGACTCCCATAATCACTATACCACTCGTAATTGAATACACGAGCCACAAAAAAAAAAAAAACTTCCAAACTACGTCCACGCTTTTTTGGATAACTCAGACCACGACCCTTACTCATCACACATTATTGATTATTGAATCAGACACGATAATTGGACCACCATTGGCAACCGAATCAACGTCGAGAAAGCGCAACAGCAGACAACAAGATCAACAGGATGAGAATCAGAATTCCTCCGAAGGAACCGATCAAGGATCCGGAGATTCGCTGGCAGAAGGAGTTGAACTGCTGGCAGATTGCCAACCAGTTTGCCCTTGTATTCCCCTTATGTGCTAGGTATACGATGGCGGCCGCCGCGGAAGCTGCCGCTGTCAAGAGCCCCAACATTGCCTTCACGTACAACAGTATTAAAAATTTATTTTAGTTCAAGTTTATGAGAGGAGTAAATCTATGGAGACATGCGAAAAAACATATACAATATGTTTACGAAAAATGTCTCTATCACATCATTCTGTAGAAGAGTTTATGAGAATATGCATCTGTTGTGTAATCCATATTATGCCACCTCATAATAAATGGACTTAGAGAAGCGGTCATGTATAACATTTTCATGCTTTTCGTAACTTTTAGACTAAGAACTCGTAACTTTTCAGCAATATGATCCGTAATGTTTTTTTTTGTCTCGTAACTTTACAAAAAATCGTACTAACTTTTTACAAATATGATTCGTAATTTTTTTGTGCGTCTCGTAACTTATAGATATAAAATCTTAACTTTTCATAAATATGATACGTAACATTTTCGTGCGTCTTGCTTTTGGACGGAAAAAAAAAAACGTAACTTTTCAAAAATATAATTCATAACATTTCGTGCGTCTCATAACTTTTAGACAGAAAATAGTAACTTTTCACAAAAATGATTCTTAGGTCACCTATTGGTCAGGTTAGTTTTATATACGAGAAAAAAAAATTCAAAAACTTTCCTAAGAATTATATAGGCTCGCCCCTGCATAGTGAAATTTCTGGCTCCGTCCCTAGTAAACATCCAACAGTAGTAGATAACTTGGGTGCATATGATACACACCGAAAAAGGGTGTGTCTTGTAGCCTTTCCCAGATATTGTAAGAAAAAGTTGTGGAAGAAAATACCGTGTCGAAGAAGATCAAGATAATCCTAGAGACATGAGCATGACTCCTGATGATATGGAAGATTGATAGCGCGAGGGAGAGAACCAGGTAAACACACACAACAGAATTCGCAACCACGAAAAACCTATTTCAACACACACAAGAAATGGTTTCAGGTATGTTTCCAAAAGATCATAAACATACTATTTGAGAATCAGAGAATTCGGCGAAAAAGTGAGTACTCACGTAAACGTTGGGAAGTCCTCGTACTCAGCGCTGAACCGGATGAACTGAGTGAAGAAAGGAAGGGTCTCGTTAGTCGTTCCCATGGCGACTGCACTAGCTAAGGTGGCTACAATCGCGACGAGCCTCAGAATGAAGTCGAATATGGCCAGACCTCTGTTCATCCCACCTTTTGCAACGGCAGCCGCAGCACCAAGCTCCATGGCACCTTTCATCATTCTTGGGGGAAAAAAAAAGCAGCTAGGAAATTCTAGGGTTTTTAAGAGTATGTGTTTTAGATTATGGTATAGCTGATGAGTGTGCTTGGTAGAGGGGAATGGTATGGGAATTTATAGGCCTTTGAAAGCAGAGGAAATCAAGCAATTTTAAGGGGTCCACTTGCAAAAGCAGTCAAGTTGCATATTAGGTTAGACAACCTGATCTCCTGGCCTGGGACCAAGGATTCTTAGGTATTAGTATAATCGTTGGTTTCATATTATTATACATGCATTCTCAATTGCAGGATGAAATGAAAAATCTTGAAATAGACAAGCCTTCGAAATACGTACAAATTTCGTGTGATTGAATGTACATTGAAACAACGTTATATACAAGCAAGGGTCAATGATTTTAGGATTTCTCGAGTGTGGTCGATGGAAACAGTGAAAAATCTTGAAATAGACAAGCTTCGAAATACGTACAAATTTCGTGTGACGTACATTGAAACAACATTGAATACAAGCAAGGATCGATGATTTTAGGATTTCTCGAGTGTGGTCAATGAAAACAATGAAAAATCTTGAAATAGACAAGCTTCAAAATACGTACTAATTTCATGAAACAGCATTATATACAAGCAAGGATCAGTACTTTTAGGATTTCTCGAAAGTGGTCGATGAAAACCTCAAGTCTACTAATTCTTTACAAAAATTGGTACTCCCTCCGTCCCAAATTTCTTGTCCACTTTTACTATTCACGGCACTTCAAAAAATTGTTCATATTTTTAAATGAATAATGTTACTAAATAGGAGTGTATATTCAATATGGATCTTGTTTAATAATTCTCGAGAAGTTCTATTAAACAAAGGTTGCAAAATTGTAAAAAATATAATATATTGAAAGATATAAGCAATTGAAAAAAGACACGCATACCGAAAAATGGACAAGAAATTCGGGACAGTGCATACCAATGTTTTGTACAAAGTTGAAAACAAACACATGCAAAATGAAGGGTAAATGACAGGCCGGTCCATTTTGGAGGCTCATGCCCCGTGCGCTCCAACCCACAACTCAAAACACTCATCCAACTCCATGAACATTTTTCTGCCTAAACTACCCCTCGCGTCCTCACCTTCCGTCCCAGAAAAAGCTCTAAACATAACCATCGACGACGAAAAGAGTCCGCCGATCTCATCCAGAAGCATTCGTCGTCCATTTCGAGCCCTAGTAGCTGATGATTCCTACTTAATCGAGTGTGAATCCAGAAAAAACAAGACATAATGAGCAAAAAACGTAAGTTCGTCATAAAACTCTTATACAACATATTCACCATCATTCAATTGGGAATTAGAGCCCTAGCAGCTAATTCCTAGTTAATCGAGTGTGAATCCAGAAAAAAAAACAACACATAATGCGCAAAAAATCAAGTTTGTCATAAAACCCTAGGTGATACAACATATTCATCAGGCTAAGATTTGAGTGTACACTGTAATTTTGTATGCCTTTTGAGTATACACTGTAATTTTGCAAAGTTGAAAAGTAAAAACCTCCATGTCCTATTACTTTGCATTTTGAGTGTGCATTTGTAATTTTGTATGCATTTTGAGTGTACACTGTAATTTTGCAACATTCAAAAGTAAAAACCCTCATCTCCTATGATTTTGCATTTTCAGTGTACACTGTAGTTTTGTATGATTTTGAGTGTACACTGTAATTTTGAAACATTCAAAAGTAAAAACATCTATGTCCTATTACTTTGCATTTTAAGTGTACACTGTAATTTTGGAGGCATTTTGAGTGTACATTATAATTTTATATTCATTTTGAGTGTACAAAGTAAAAATCTCCATCTCATATCTAGTGGTAAACTCATCCCTCCCTTTGTTTTGTGGCTCACATTTACCCTCCCCAATTTGTGACTTGTGTTTGGTTTCTCAATATAAAACACAACTACTGGTCACTGTAATGTCATTGCACTGGAATTTTGTGTACAATCATCTAATTGAATGTCAAATCTAAACAACTAAAAAATGACTGTTTTAAACCTACGCAGGTCAGCAAAAAAAAGGTAGAAAAGAAGGAGGAGTTGGAGGCACATCACACTCTGGAACAAAGGGGATTAAAAGTACGAGCATGAAAAAATGGAGATTGTTTGGGAGTTTGAATTTGAATGTACACTATAATGAGTGTACACTCTAATTTGAATGTACACTGTAATGAGTGTGCACTCTAATATGAGCATACACTGATGTACATTTGGGTGTACACTGTAAAAAGATCAAAGAATCCGCATTGGGATTTTGGATAAATCAGTTCTCTTTTTTGAATTGATTTTGAAATTTGAATTTGAGTGAATGCTATGTGATGGGGGCTGAATTAGGGTTTGTGAAGATTGAAATTGGATCATTTGAATTTGAGTGTACACTGTAAAATGATCAAAAGAATCCAGTTTGGGACTTTGAATTTGAATTATAGTGTACACTCTAATTTGAATGTATACTGTAATGAGTGTGCTCTAATATGAGCATACACTGAAATGATTGTACAGTCCATTGCATTGAAATATGAATGAGTGTACAATTTAACATGAGTGTACACTATAATATGAGTGTACAATGTAAAATAACTGTACACTGTAAAATGAGTGTACACTAAAATAAGTGTACACTCATTTCACAAAGTGATCAAACCTTAAAGTGAATTTAGTCGTCGAATAGATTCATGTAGGATACAAAACTAAGTATATGGCACATAGGCAAATTATAATACGTACTTGTTTTTGGTTGAGTCTACACTGTAAAGTTTTTCCACTGAAATAAGTGTACACTGTAATATGAGTGGACCCAAACATTGCAAAAAGTAAGTGTATGATGAGTGTACTCTGTAATATCATTGCACTGAAATTAGTGTACATTGTAAATATTAGTCAACCAAAAATATTGGCACATCGTTGCTCTAACAAAACTAAGTGTATGCATGTAGAAACCAGTCAATGAATAACCAAATTATAATAGATACTTGTTTTTTCCATGAGTGTATACTGTAATATCAATGCACTGGAATGAGTGTACACTGTAATAACCGAGTGCAACATTTAACAGAAACAACTGAAATCCATCACAATAGATGGCCTACTTTATGAAATAAAACTCCATCATAAACTCTTCAACAATATCCAGAACCAACTGAAATCATCAACAACTGAAGTCGGCAAGTTTTAAAACAGTACCAAACGAATTTAAAATCAAACTAACTGTAAAATCAACTCTCCAACGGCTCTGTACAAGTAGTTCTATTATGCGTACCGACCATTCCACACCTGCTGCAAGTAACCTTCCTAATCTTCACTCCTGTTGATGGTATCCTTTTCATGCGTGGTCGTCCTGGAGGTCTCTTGCACAACGGTGGAAGAAGAATATCATCAGAAGCATCAAGATCAGCACTCTTCCAAATCATAGGTACAAGGTTGATACACTTTGAGTATGCCTCACGATAAGTTTCAGAGAAGTAATAATTCTCCAGGTAATCGTTTATGTTCCTTTTACTTTTCAGAATTCTCATAATCAACAACACCAACACAAAGTGGATATAGACCTACAGTAAATAAAAAAAGCAACTGTAAAAACGCAAAAATTGCAGGTAGTGAATTTGAAACGCAAAACAATAACAGTTAGTCAAAATTCAGACCTACTCAATCACAATACTTTTCAAATGCAGTTTTAAACACAAGTAGTTGGATGTGTCACCTTGATTACCATCTTTGGCGCAAGCGGATAGCAAACACCCCTTGGATTCGCATGAATATACACTGTAATAACAAAGTGCAACATGAGTGTAGTAACATAACCATTGGATTCGCATGAGTGTACACTGTAATAACAGAACCATTGCATTAGTCATCAAACTTAAAACAAACAATAAAAAAAAAGACTTAGGCAAACACTTTAGTTTTGGATCAGTGTACACATGAGTGTACACTATAACTGACTACAATCTAACACTAAAAAATGACCTAAATCAATCTGTCAACCAATCTAATTTTTGGATCAGTGTACACTCATGTAATAACCAAGTGCAACATTTAGCAGAAAATCTACACTTCTCCTGCGTGTCTGTCTGTGTGTGTAGCTTCAATCTACTCTACACTAACTGCAATCTAACATAAAAAAATGACCTAAATCAATCTGTCAACCAATCTATGTGAGTGACTGTACAATTTAAAAAAATGTAGCTTCAATTTCACATTAAAACCGACCTAAATCAATCTGTCAACCAATCTCTTTGAGCGGCTGTACAATTGAAAAATGTAGCTTCAATTGAACATTAAAAACGACCTAAATCGATCTGTCAACCAATCTATGTGCGTGACTGTAAAATTGCAAAAAATATAACTTCAATCGAACATTAAAAACGACCTAAATCGATCTGGCAACCAATCTCTTTGCGCAGCTATACAATTGAAAAATGTAGCTTCAATCGAACATTAAAAACGACCTAAATCGATCTATAAAAATGTATGTACGTTTGCATCTGTGTGTGTGTGTCTGTGAGAGAGTGAGAGAGAGAGAGAGAGAGAGAGCTTACCGATTTGAATCGAGAATCAATTTTAGAGAGAGAGAGAGACAGAGCTTACCGATTTGAATCGAGAATCAACGTCTGCATCTTCTACAATTTCTCTTTTGAAGACGACGAACAAAAGCGTGGCAGCAGCCCATTATAAAGCTAAGGGTAGAAACGTAACTTAGCAAGGGCCTTGGAGTTACATGTATTTAAGAAAAGTGGTTAACCTAAACGGTAATTAGTGAAGGAAAAAGGTGACCGGCTGGTAATAAATCCCAAAATGAAGTATGTCGCTTTCAAGTTAGTATCTCAGTAACAAGTGGTGGCTAGCTCATGCAGTAGAGCTCTTGGATGCCCCACACTGCATCTTGGAATCGAGTCTCACTCCCCCCATGTAATAGAGTAGGAATGACGAATGACAAAAAAAAAAGAGTTACCGCAGTAACTAATCATTAATTTTACTTTGAAGATTAAAAACATGCAAAATCATTAGTTTTACTTGTTATCCTTATCGGGCCGGGGGCCGGGGATAAGAGAAGGGTAACCAGTAATTCACAACATTAAGACTTGAACCTAAATGTCATATCTGATAAGAAAGGCTTCAACGACCCGATTAACCAACCAATCATGCACCATTGATCTCCCATTCAATTGTGCGAACAATTCCTTATGAAACTACTAGTCGGTATACCTCTTTTCTAGTGATTAAATGGTTTCATTGTTTTTACATTTGGTTTACATCTTTTCTATTCAAAAACATTTTCAAAAAGTTTTCACAATCCACTGTGTGATCATAAATTTTGGAACCAGAGAATTCTGTGTCCGGACAAGCCCACTTATCGAATCAAGTCATGAATATTCCTCATGTGGGCAAGTACTCCCTCCGTCCCTTTTTAAATGATCCATATGGGAATACGTGTAATTTCAAACCCCTAAAAAACATATTTCTCTATAAAATCTTTTAATTTTTTTAAGGTGCAAAAAAAAATTAAAAATTTTCTACGGAGGTGCCTTTTTTAACGTCCACAAAAATACACGTTTCCCAAACGAATCACTTAAAAAGGGACGGAGGGAGTATATGATATGGCTGCTGACTAAAGTTTAGCATTAAGGCTTGTTTGTGTAAGTATTACCTACCCTTACTTGCTCACTTGAACATATTATGTTAACCACATTATGATTCTCTACAAATTCCCACTCCACCAGATTTATTAAAAGAAAGACCCTTCCAGATTTAGAAAATGTTCCATGTTAAAGACACATGACTCATATTACCAAAATAGGCAGCATTATTTGGTTAATAGTAGTATATAATTTTGAGGAGGTTTTGATGGGAGAATTGGGGTAGTTGTGTCTAGTTGGATATCTGGAGCAGCTGAAAATTGAGTTGGTATGATTGGTTAATCTCATCAACTGAACCACTTAATTTGTTCCTTCATCATATTAATAAAAAAATACTAGGAAACTTGGATTTTTAACACTACCTTTTTTTTTATTTATTTATGTAGTGCACTCTGTTTTTGGTCTTTTATCCATGTGAAATAACAAAATTACATCTTTTCTTTCTTTTTTTCCGAATATAAAAAGGATAATCTTCCACTCCTTGCGTGAATAAAATAAAGTGCATTCTAATTTCCGAATTACCAAAAAAATAAGTGCATTGGTTAAAATTGTAGTGTGAAAATTAATTCCCTAACGTATATAATGGGGATTCATAGATTAACTGCACAGGTTAGTATACACTTGATTTTTTGTGTGGTTGAAATTCTCAACGATACTGGAGAGGAGCCAGATCCAAAATCGTTGCGGTCAACCTTCCGAGTCAAAAGCTTCATTTCCCTTGTTTCATAAACATCACAATCTATTCTCCATTTCCCATCAATTCTTTTTAAACGCATTGACTTTCTCAAGTAACCACTCAACTCCCAATAATATGGTCTCATTCGTGCTAATGGCAGCACGGGGTGCGCTTTGTCTCTCTCTTACTCAAAGCAGCAATTCCTTAACGAACTTTCAGATAATAAAGGAAGATAGCTTCAAATTCTATTTTACATGCGCAATCAATAAAGTAAAGCACATTCATCTCTTTGAGAATTTTTTTAAAAATAAGACAATACATGATATCACCATCGAACTAGAAATAACCACAACACATAGTGAACACTATGAAACAGACATGATAGAAAATGAAATGGCTCGCTCTCATACATGATTTATTATGGATCAGTGCCATCAAGTGTGCATCTTAACCTTGAATCGGTAACCGTCAACGGGCATAAGGTAAACATTGATAATTTTCTTGCCTCAGAGAGAGAGAGAGAGAGAATGATGTGATACCGTCATATGTTCAACAAAACACGAAAGTGATGAAGACTACTCAGACGAGTAAAGTACCCAGAACTCGGGAAAGGGGACCTGTAGTGCGGTGCGCATCTGGCCGTCTATTTCGACAATGCACAGCTCAGATTTAATCCAAACAACCGACGGTCGGATTAAATTCATTGTTCGGATTAAATCTGAGCAGTGCACTGTCGAAATGGACGGCCCGGATGGTCCACTACATGGTGCAGCGCATTTTGTGCACTGCACCATCCCCCGAGGGAATCATCGTAACATGATAAGGCTCGACTCTTCACCTACATCACAATTTACAAGCCGAAGGCATCATAATCACTTGCCAAGTTGTTTCATCACAACACCTTTACATACAGAAATAAACATCAAAACACCGGTACTGTCTCTTCCACCCACATGTGTAAGTTATCAGACCCTACGCTGTCCCCAAATTCTTCCCCCAGCAATACTTAGCTGATTCGGGAAGTCCTCATCAAAGGCAAACCTGATCGTTCATTGTGCTGTTTGGTTTATAATGTTCTGCTGAAAATGTTTCACTAACAGATAAGCAAGGCAATTGAACATCAATGCCAAATACAAATTACAGGGAATTTACAGCAAGATTTTCTATACCAACACAAGAAAAGAGCATACAGCAATCTTACACAGAAGCCTTCAAAACTTTACTCCATATTGTTAGTCAAACAAATAAGGTAATTCAGGCAAGATTTTTCAAACAAATTTCCAACGATCAAAAGAAAGAACTGGCATCCTTTGATTGGTGGTAAAATTCAGAAAATTATACATGAAAATATTACTCGTTGATTTGATAAAGACATGTCTATCGACAATGGACAAACAAAATGGGGCAACATGCATGTGTTCGTGGACAATGGACTCTTTGTTCTTTATAAAGAATCCAAAATCATGTTACAACATTCTTGGTTTCTTGGGGAAAAAAAATCCTTTGAATGGCACAACACCCAGAGAGGGACAATGTGTTCTAAACCCCTCTATTCAAGCACGCATGCGTGGTTGTAGAAGCA
Source organism: Gaultheria prostrata (assembly GCA_036023075.1). Lineage (NCBI taxonomy): Eukaryota > Viridiplantae > Streptophyta > Magnoliopsida > Ericales > Ericaceae > Gaultheria > Gaultheria prostrata. The sequence continues at coordinate 17,182 of JAXBDA010004073.1, read as the reverse complement.
CGAACCACCAAAAGACAACAAACGTGTAGCTCTAACTTATCACCAATCAATAACAAGAACTAGGCTAGGTAGCTAGCACAAATATGCTGTAACGAAATTGGGCATAAAATAGACATCCATAACCATAAGCTAATGTGCATAGAACTGCAACACTTACCAATAGTTACCATAGTAGGACGCAGAAGGTATAAAGACTGCTTATATATGTTTACAATAGCGCATACATATATAAACGATCTTTTTCAGCCTTGCCCATATAGGTGAACTGACCTGCTTAAAATGTGGTTAGCCCAATAGAGGTAACTGGCTTCATGCACCATGGAAAGCAAATATCCACTGAACCTGTCAGCAATGGTAAGAAAGAGTTGGCATCAAATCCTGATACATGTCTTCCTTGAATGTAAAATAAACCCACCAACAGATATAGTATCAGGGTTTTTGTTAACTTTCCGACAAATCTTCAATTGAACTCCAAGTAGCCTAGTAAGTAGACTAAAACCAATCAGCATAGGTCCATAACAGGAAACTCTTAATCAGGTAAAAAATAGTGCGGATAAACATACCTAGGGCTGAAGTAGTCCCAAGGCAAAAGCAACGAAAGTAAGATTACCGCCACTATACCTGTCCATCATAAAGCTTCAGGTGTTGTACCTCCAACTGCTATCTCCAAATCCCATATTGACATAATCAAAATAGAAGGTAACAATAAGGCCCATTACAATACATACAACAAAAGGTTGAAACATATGACGCTGCAAAAATCAAAATAAACCATCACAGTCACCCAGAATACGACAACTAAGAAAGACCAATTACCTCGTAAGTGTGCCATTAAGATTGATGTTATGAAGGCAAATGATTCAGTTGATTGGAGGTTCACTTGGCAGTTTATCCCGTGGTTTGAGCAAACGGGTCTCAACTGCCAAATCTCGTGTCATAGATAGTGTAACTTTTTAAGGATACATTCATGGTGAAAGAATAGAACAAGGTAATCTCCTCTCACCTTATAACTTCAAATTTGTTAATGGGGGGTTCACATCCGTACATGAAAAGAAAATTGATCTCGGGGTAGTTCTCTTACCATCCAGTGCATGGTTCAGGACCTGCAACTAGGCCAACTAGTTTTTGCTTATAATTTCTTTCTAATGTGTGGAACTGAAGGCAAATCCCTTCAGTTTATTAATTAGACCCAGCCAGAATTTTATGTATTCTCTTGAGTCTTGAGTCATATCTAACCTATCCTCAAAGGCAAACAGCCAGTAAAGTACTCCCTCCGTTCCAAAATACAGTCCGCTACGAAAAGACGTGCAATTTCCAGCTAAAAAAAAATTGCTTCCGAGCAAAATTTTAAAATTTTTGACACCAAATTAAAGAGCTCAATTAGTAAATTTTGGAACGGAGGGAGTATCTAGGAGTCCCTTCAATTTCTACTACACTCGGAGCTGACTCCTCGAACCAATGAGGTCAAGATGTTCCAGAGGATTCAGAACAGGACAAGCAAATTGCTACTTATCGGGAAGCGCCCCTCATAATTCCCTCTTCATTCTACTGTATTCTAAAGGGCATTGATGTATAATGAGATCATTCCTGTGATCAGGTGCAGATTTGAACAAATATAACTGCCCTTTCAAATATGGCGAGATAGGACCATTTCTGCTCCAGAGGTCTTATGAAGGATTGGATTAAGCCAATAATGATGAGACACTTGAAGGTAGTATGCAAGAGGCTGATAATAAGGGCTTTGATTTTTTTACATGTGATTAAGCACCGTTATTTATTGGAATATTGCAGTACCTCATAACTCCTTGTAATTAAGGTGAGGGAGTTGAGTCAGCCCATGATTAAATGTGAGTCGGAATGGGATTTTCCAAATATTCGTGGCTGGACAATTAGCATACATTGCATACTTTACTCAAAGATATGGGGAACATTTGGTCTTTCATCTAGGCACGTCACTTGAGGCTAAGTTGCTGACATAATCCACAAGAATTCATGGAAATGGCCTGGAAGAAGGAAGAAATATCATCTATCTATTTCTTGAATCTTGCCTAATGATTTAGCCAGATCCCTAATGCTAAAGGGAAGTACTCCACTAAATCTGCTTAGCAGGCTGGTAATTGAGTTTGCTTGGTGGAATTTGCTTTGCTTTGCTTTAGCCATAATGAATGGAACTGGAATGCTAATACTGATGCAAATGTGATGAGCAATTAAGGGAAGAATCTTAGAGACATCTGCTTTTCTGATGCAGCTACTATGGTTTTATCCGGAGGATTGCGGAGACAGAAAACCAGATCCACCAGAACCCTAGAAGAACTCCTCTGGCTGGAGAAATAGAAGTCAATAAGCCGGTCTCATGGGCTGCCAACACTGTTCACTTATGGAGTGCAACAGTTCCCGAGGGTTTAAGAACTATGGTGTGTTCTTGGAACCCACCCTACCAGATTTCTAATAACCCATTGACTGGGTTTGGTAAAGATCTGCAGTGGTGGTCTGCTTTTGTTGGGATATGGCAGCCAGTTTTCCCCTGGATTTTGGATTTATGTTCTCCTGTCGTTTTTACCATTGAGCATTCACTAGGGTGCCTCTTGTGGTTTACTAGGTACTTGCTTGTATTTCAGGGCATCCCACTGAGACCTTGAAGCTGCTTGCTTTTGGTTGAATGAAATTATAATCAAAGAAAAATATAAGCAACAACATCCAGGCAATCATAGTTCCACTAATACTCGCTATAGTAGACAAGATTTCATAAGACACCATTATTACCTCAAACAATTAATCATAACACACAGCTGAGAACAGTAAATATCAAAGCAATCGCTCAAAATACATTCCCAAAGGAAAGAAACATCAGGGGACAAGGCAAGTTGACTGCAAAGGCTAACAAAAATAGCTTGGTAAAATTTGGTGTTATAGGACACGGCAAGTTTAGTGAGAAGATCTTCAGATAATGGTCCTCCTAAACAAACCATCAGGGTTTGGCCATCAGTTTTCCATGTTTCATCTGGTCTTCTGGTTTAGGCAGTAGGCTTCGCTATAAGGCAGTAGGCTGGCTTCAGGCTTCAAGGATCTCAACTGTTTTGATGGGAAGGGAAAGGAAACAAGGTTAAAACGAGCATCAGAATGTTATGTAGGGGTTAAGGCTAGGTTAGGACACCAAACTGTCGTAAACAATACCCAGTAGCATATTACTAGAATAATTGCAACTAAATCAAGTGAATGGGAAAAAAAAAATACCTGCAAGTGCCATCATCCAACTTTAATAGTCATAGTTTTTCCTCCGAGAAACGGGGTCCTTACTGGAAAACCTAGCAAAAGTGGCCAGACATTAGGGAAGACATGAGCTTTAAAGAAAAATAATGATGGCAGAAAATGCACAGGTCTGATGGGAACTGTGAACACATAACAGGAGTAAGACAAAAATAAGTTACTTTAAGCTGGACTTTTTAAAAAAAAATGTCAACGAGGGTAATGCTCTGATCCAATGAATGTTGAACAATGAAGTCAGGACCACGTAAAGCAAAAAAGTGAAAGAGCACATGATAACTCTGGCCAAAAATTCCACTTTTTATCTGGTACCAATTTTAACCACTTTCAAGAAACAAGTCATATTTAAAACATGCTACGTTCGACTTTTCAGACATGGAAAAAAAAATTACGTCGTAAGAGGGAAGCTGTCAATTGACAAAAAGGGCCTGATTTTAGAAGTTCCAGAATTTTCAATTGTCTCGAATGTTTAACTATACCCACAAAAGTCCAGTCTGCTGAACAAGAGCTTGATTCATTTGCAACCCAATGCAAGATCGAAAACAGGTAGGCAGCATAGGCCCAAATAAATAAGAATATACTTCTCGTATTTGTGAAATTACACCCAAGTAACTCTCTAAAGTAAAGAAGAAAAGGAATTCTTACATAGAACTGTCAGTCCGACCCGAAGAATATCCACCATATGGTCCATAACCACCACCACTCTGCAAAATGACAAAAAAGAAATGCATTAAAAGAAGGAAGCACTTCGACCTGAATAAACTGAAATAGACAGAACTGCAGCACTGAATGCATGAAAAGAGCTGTACAAACACAAGTAACACAATCTAATGACAGTGCAACAACTCCTTAACAATGTGAGCATATATAAACCAAGACCCTCATTATTTTCATGACCCGCAAGGAGGAAAAACATAATTAACTACCTGTGAACCCCCATAACCTCCGTAGCCATCAACAGGAGGCAAATCACTTGCATCACCATATCCACCGGAATAAGAAGGTCCACGTCCATGCCTTCTACTATCTCTACTTTCATATTTCAAACCATCTGTCGACATGGGGAGATAGGGAAGGACCGGGACAAGTGCAGGCGCAGCACCCTCTCTATCAAACAGATTGGCCCTCAACCGCGAAGTTACTTGCATAAGAGCATCTTTAGCAAGATCAGGGTCTCCAGAAATCTGATAAAATACAAAATAGTGAAAATATTTCATACATCGATAAAATACCACCATTAAGGAAAGCATGAAAGTCGAAACAATACAATATATGAAAAATTGCATAGCTCATTGCTGTCAAAACGCAAATCAATCAAATGATTTCGTGAATTGTAACGAGTAATCATACTGAATCGCGAATCATAAGATTATGATTAACTTCATTGGATACATATACATCAGACTTTACATATAGTTAACATGCATGCCTCATAGATTGACCTAACTAACAACATAGTGCACCTGGTGATACACAACGCCATACAAACCAAAATAACTAATTCGTTTCTGGATTTTTCTTCATAGAGAAATGAAACAATAATGTTTTGAAGCATTATGCAAACATAAAAGAGAAACTCAACTAATTCCTAGAGGACCACAAACTGAATTGCAAGATCCATTTAATTTTGGATTCAACAACAAGATTTGAGCAGAAGTGTTGAAACATGTATCCAATCAGAGAATGGAATGTGGACCGCACAATTATAACAATTAGCTACATTAAATAACACCATCTTTACCTGCACCATCTCATCATCTTCAGCTGCAACTTTTGGGAGACTTTCCTTGGTAAGTACACGAATATTAGCTTGGGTGATTCTCCTCATCTCATTAATGATAGATCCTCCTTTGCCTATAAGGCAGCCCACCCTAGAGGTTGGCACAAGAAGACGAGTTGTATATGAAATAAGACCCGAATCTCTTTCAACCTTTTCACTGCACCTTGATTGCAAGCGCAATGCTGCTTCAATTGTTGGAGAGAATGTGTCTTCAAAGTACTGATAAAAAGGATGGGAATACAACTAAATCATGAGAAGAGGTCCACATTTAGTGCTCACGAGGAAATACACATAAAAACACCTAAATGCTTACCTCTTTCGCAGATATAGAAATCAAGCAATCATCTCCCTCGGCAGCTGAACTATCAACTTTGATAGCAGCCCCTGTCTCTTGTCTGATTTGATTGATTATGGTGCCCCCCTTCCCAATTACGCCACCAATATTTACAGTAGGACAAACCAAACAAAGAGAAAACTCCTTTGAAGATGCCCCATCCCTTGAAGCTGAGTAATAAGGGCGTGACCAGTCTCCCCTGTCACCTTTATACCCTCCATAAGAACCAACAAGTGGAGCTAGCCCCATTATTGGGCCACCTGGGCCCAGAGCAGTACCACTAGAAGGATATCCATTGGACATGGCAGAAGCAAGCAGGTGCTGGGACCTAGAAGGATTGTCGTGAAGACGGGATGCAATTTGATAAAGAGCCTTTCTCACCATGCGGGGTTCACCAGATATCTGAAGCAACCAAAAAAATAAAAATAAAAGCAATACGCTCCACAACTGATGCTAAAAAGATCCACTCTTCATGTGAAAGTTCAAAGCTATTGACAAGCATCTAGTATGGATGCATGATGAATTTTGACAATCCAGAACCAAATCAGTTTTGAGGCAAGACTATTCAACCTATGACCATTTCATGAAATTCTTTGGAATTTAAAAATAATGTTATAACATACAAGATAGATAAATGACAACTAAATCATCTCAGTTAGCAGTACAGTATAAATTTTTTTTTTTTGATAAGTATTAGCAGTACAGTATAATCATTACCATTTATCACAAATTCCATCAAATAAGTCCAACCAGTGTCACAGATCTTAATACATTTCATATAAACATTAAGTGCTATGTTTTGCCGTTACTCTTTACCATTCTTTAACAGGCCTTCAGTAATGACAAAAGATTAGCAGATGAAATCGTACAACATGAAGCTGGTTATGTCAACTTTGTATACGAAAGAAATTTTAATCACTCACGACTCACGAGTCCTGACCAAAGAATAAAATGGTCTTCATTATAGTAATGTCAGACAACAGTCGACCAAACAAATGAATGCAAATCAAATAAAAACAAAAAATAACTCAAGTCAAACTTATGCCGTTACCTGCACAAGTTCATCGGAGCCCAATGCACAAGCAGGCAAATGGTCATCTTTGACAATGCGAATTTGGGCACCAGTTTCACTGCGTATGTTCTGAACTATCTGTCCTCCTTTCCCGATAACACCCCCAATCTGATCAGATGGCACAAGAAGTTTAACAGTAACTTGTGGATTTTCTTCCATGTCCTCATCAGCCCCCAAGTCCTCAGCAACAACTCTGTCATGCACCCTGAATAGGGCATCTTGGGCTGGACAAACCAGATCATCAGTTTCATCAAACCTATTCGTTTCTTCACTAGAGCTGTAGATAGTGACAACGCGCTCCTCACATCCTCGTACTGTCTCACCAATCCTAATTTTTGCTTTACTGTCTGCCCTTAATTGTTTAACGATCTCACCACCCCTGCCTATAATACTTCCAATCCTCTTTCCAGGACACAGGAATCGGTATACAGTATCTTCCTTCCCAATAGAAAAGGAGTCTCTATCATCACTGTGATTTCTCCTTTTACTTCCCCCATCATCCGTATAATCAGAGTGAGAATGGGTACGTTTTCCATAACTATTCCGCTGGCCAGCCATTGAAGAAGAACGAACTGAGATCTGTTTCATATGAAAAATATAATACATTTTATCATCCACTATCACACTTCAAGCATCAGCAAGAGAAAAGGTAAAGACCATGCTGTGAACAGTGTATTCAAAATTTCAACAATAAAAAGGTGGAATCATATGCGGATGATTGATGAAATAATACCCTCAAAAGCAGTTGAAGACAAAAACAATATGTAGGGAACATGTACACAAGAATGAATGGCAAAAAAGGAAAAAGGAAATCACTCACAAGTTGTTTAAAGGGGATAAGAATAACTAGATATACATATTTCCACCTTAATTATGCAGAATGTAGATCAGAACAATCTCTTTATTTTGAATTTTGCGCCCAATTCAAATAAATAAATAAAAAGACTAAGGACCCTCTCTATTCTGCATCTTCCTCCATAAACTCATTGCAGGACGCATCCTAAAATAACAACTGCAGCACATCATAAACTCTTCACATTCTGACATACAGAAGGATGCACTCTAGACATCATCCAAGGCCATTTATCCCAAGTAAATAAAGAGCACTCACAAAATTTCAAGAAAATCGGCATACAAAGACAACAGGGCATGGTTGCGCCCGCAATATCTGGGCGTCTTTATTAAACTGTCCTATAACTGTTTCTCAATGATTCAATTTTATTCCTGAGTTTAAGCGCGTGAAAGTGTGAATAAGATCTCCAATGCCTTGGCGGAACATGAATCCGAGAACTGAGAACAAGCCAGACGGCACATAAATTGTTGGATCAGGGAACTCATGGGTTTGAACCCTTAGAGATTTCATCCTGAGACTACTCAAGGACCTATAAGTCTCTGGTATACGGAGAACCCTCTTGTAACGCCCTCTTCAGAAAGGAGAAAATCAGAGAAATTGAAAGTTTAGGAGGGAAAGTGAAGGATTTGGAGAAGATGGTTTTGGTATTAACACGTTTGGATCACTTTTGTGATAATGGAAGGGATTGCATAACTTTCAAGCACTTCTCTTGCCCAGTTTTATGGTCAGTTTTTATTAATGGTTAGTAGGGCCGCAACCCTCGAATATCTTTCAGGGAGCACAGTACCACGCGGAACTCATACGAGCCGCACATGTCCGGTCAAAATCCTACAAATACTAACAAAGAAAACAGCGATCCCAATCTCTCTCTCTCTCTCGCAACTCGTCAATTTGGCTCCGAAGATCTGTCGTTAACCGTCGGAGGTATGGCCATAATTCACTCTCTGTATCTTTCTCTAGCTTTGATTCCCCTCTTCAATGTCGTTTAAGTTGAACGTATGTTGGACCTCAATTGGTTGGTCGAGATCTGCACATATGTTTTAGGGCTTACATTGTTCAGCTAAATCCCTCCCATTGATCTGTTATAGATTCCCTGGTAAAAAAAATTCCGATGGAAAGTAAACCATTGAGTACTCCCATTTATATAAGGGGTAATAGTGTGAACGAAAAAAATAGAAATATTTATATTTGTATGGAAGCTTTTTCGATGACCATATGAAGCTTCCTATCACAAAGGATATTCCTATTTTTTTTCGTTTATGTAAATCTAATAAGAAGGATTCCATACAAATATAAATATTTCTATTTTTTTCGTTCACACTATTACCCCTTATATAAATATATAAAAGATCCACACACACTTATTAGGGTTTCTTATATCACATTTGCATCTCACATCTCGAGAGAGGGCCGACGCAGCCGACACTGGCGATTTCTTCTTCTCCATAGATCGACGGCGACGGCGACGACTCGTGTCTGAAACTGACCAACGTTAACTGATCTATAGGTCTCTCTCTCTCTCTCTCTCTCCAGCTGTATCATTGATAGACGCCTTCGCTGTACATATAGATATAGATGTAGATATTCACACACACACACACACACACAACCAGTCAACCACCACGGGACTCTTTTGCGATTTGATTAAGCTGTATCACGTTAGCACTTTCTGTGATTCACAGTTTTGGTTTCAAGCTCTGGATTTTAAAGGATTATGTTTTGCTGAATGTGGGATTGACAGAGACCCAAGTTTGGTGATTATTCAGTTTTTTTCCTTGAATTTTTGTTTTAATTCCTTTACATATCCGGGTACCCATTCGGTTGGGGGCAAACCCGAATCCCGTTTGGTTCAGCCACGGAACATGAATTCGAGAACTGAGAACAGGCCATACGGCAAAACTAGGGAAAGTGAAGGATTTGGGGAAGATGGTTTTGGCATTAACACGTTTGGAAGGGATTGCATAACTTTCAAGCACTTCTCTTGCCCTCTCAAATTGGAAATAGTGGGGGAGAAGACAAGTGCTTGAAAAAATTAGTCCTTTAACCGTCAACTTAGGGTGTGTTTGCCAGCCCAATTATTTGGTTACACATTTTCTACTATTTAGGTTGCTTGTGAGCTCATTCGGGGAATTCTACCAAATTGCATCATGAAAAACTGAAGGAACTTTTTCGATAGATTTTCAAGATCTCTCTCCTACCAAAAGATATTTCGCACGTCCTTTCCATTACTTTCCATCGGAATTTTTTTTACCAGGGAATCTATTTTTTTTACCTCTCAATAGCAACATGTACCACAAGTACAACCATAATACACATGATTTGCATTTGCTTGAAGAAATGTGTCACTATGGTGAACACCTCGGTCTCTTCCTCCATACAATCTCACTCAATTTCAGACATATTTTCCATCTATTAACACAATGTCAAAGCCATGAGTACGAAAACACATAAATATTTTCACACAGCGATTGCCCAAAAAAAATAAAAAATTAGGGCCTCTAAACAATAATAATGAATATTTGACCCAGTTAGTCGAGGAAACCCACAACAGATTATGTTTTTTCCATATCCAAAAACCCTAAAATGAGCTGAAAATAGATTTTCTGACCTGATTATTGTGAGCTTCCCAGAGATTTCACAGCCACGATCCGATGCTAAAAAAAAAAAAAGCAAAATCAACCAATAATAAAGATTATTTTGTGAATCAGAAACATTTTTTTTCCATGAATCTGTAAAAAAGGAGAAACTATTTATTTTGCTCGAGCTTTGTTCGTCTCTAGGTAAAGCAAAATACAACAGATAATTTTCCGACGAAATCGAAGTGCCAAAACTATGATGCTTGGTCGGTTGGCTCAATTTAAAAATGGAAGTGCCAAAGCTTGTTGTCGCCAACCATGAAGAAAAAGGGTCTGGAAATCATATACATGGGGCTTTGAAACTCCATGATCAGAAAAATCCTATTTTTTCATGAATCTGTAAAAAAACGAGAGAGATAGTGAGAAAGAACGAGAGATAGAGAGACACGATGCAGTACCTGCTTCGATCTCCGACGAAATCGATGGCGTCTACGTCTCTGGTGTGGAGAGAGAGAGAGAGAGAGAGAGAGAGAGAGAGAGAGAGAGTAGGCGAGCGGCGGAATGAACGAGAGAGGAGAAGACGATTTGTTTTAGGGCAAGTTTATGTTGATGGCAATTTTGTAAATAATAGCCGACAAAGTAGCGAGAATTTTCAGTCCGGGATTAATTGCCCCCCCCCCCCTCCCCCGGGTATTACACAATACCCCTCATACAAGGATAATTTCTATCCTGGGATTACTAATCCCATACGCTTTTGGGGGAACCAAATAAGAAATTAGGTGGGATTGGACCCTTCTAATCTTATCCCAGGGCGCCCAATACCCGAATCAAACGAGGCTTACAGAATAACGTGTTTCAATTATTTGGATTCCATGAGAGATATTGGAAGACAATAGGGACATAGATATCGACCGTCACCAAAATTGATAGATTCTCTCTCTATTCGCTGCATATACTGTACAAAGAGAATGTTAGTTTTTTTAGCATTAAACTCAATCTTAAGCATAAATTAAATTATACTCGACTCACCGCGAATACAAAAATGTACAACAATCAGCTCCAATAAGGCTTCAACACACTCACATGGTGTGTGGAGCCCATACACACTTCACACTCAATATGTGTGGAATCCACACCTCATGTGAGTGTGTTGGAGACTTTTGTTGTAGTATCATTGTTGCCACGAATAACTCAAGTTGAAATAATATGGTTATTTTATTTCCTCGAAAAATAAGTTATGGAGTAAATAGAATTTTAGCACTTTTTTATCTTTCTTTTTCTTTACATAGGGCATATCCGCGAGGAGGACGTAGAATAGGGTTCAATACATGCCTTCGTTCAAGTGCCAGGACATTTGGCCTTTCAAGAAAAACCCCCAAACATAACCAACGGAAGGATTAGCGGCTTAGCACTGCTATGATACGCTCCCTACTATTAGCCCTGCTTCGGACTCAGTTGGATGCGTTCTTTGAAGAAAGGCTTAGCTGTCAAGAAGGGAAGTAACTACCTTGGCGGAAGAATTAGTTGAGCGAGTTAGGTCAGGGGAAGTTCCCCAATAGATTTTATAAAGATTTAATAAAATCAAAGGTTTGATTTTATCCGTTCGTAAAGACATTTTCATAAAATCTCACATTTTTTAAGTTGTTGAGTTGTTTCTTGATTGAGAAGAGTGGTATAAGGATAGTAGTTTAGTTGTTTTGCGTTTATTCTGAAATTCTATTGTAACAAGTGGACAAGAGGGATTTGGGGTGCTGTTGTGTAGCCCCATGGACAGCACAGCAGGTGTTGTGCGCCATCCTGCCCGTCCGTTGCTCGGATGGATAGCCCATATTTCATCTTGCACGCACGATAACGAACGGTTCGAATGCAAAGGTGCCGAGATGAAATCTGAGTCGTCCATCCGAGCAACGGACGGCCCGGATAATACACAGCAGGTGCTGTGCATGGGGGTGCAGAGCAGCAACCCCTTGTCCGGACAAGAGTTCCTTTTTGTGGCCTAGTGGATGAGAGTTCCATTTGTACTGCGTGAATCTACTATTTTTGTTATCTCTCATCTTTTCCAGTGAGATCTCACTAGTTTCCTCTTTCTTTTCTGTGACCTCACTGGTTTTCCTCTCACTTCTCAATCTTTAACTGCCATAGCTCTAGACTTATCATGCTATATAGAACTAGGAAAGTTAGCTACGAAAATGGCAACGAAATGAAAATAATTTCGAAATAGTAGTAGTCCTCCTTTATATATACAATAATTAGCTTCTAGTTATTCACTATTATACCGACGGCCCTATATATTTATATTATCTTTTCTCCATACTGTATTAAGGTTATAAACTAATCTAAACTTTTAGTTAGTTTTGTTCGGTTGTCAATTTTGAGATAAGTTTTTGCGATAAAAAGTTTTATATAAAGTTGCGTAAATTTACATCTTTAATAAATCTTTTAGCATTTTAACCAAATTTTTTTTTCTGTAATTATAAATATAGGTATGCAATATACATCCAAAAAAAAAACTAAATTTTTTGATAAAATAATTATTAAAGACAAAAAAAACACAGATGCAAAAATAGCGAAAACTTTTGGAATTAATTTTGTTAAAATGAGACCACCCATCTACTAAATATTGATAATTGTACGTAGTTTTATGATGATTGTGCATGGAGTATACTAAATTTCAGAGCACCACCATGGCATGTGCACCTGGTGCTCTAGACCAACGAAGGTATGAATAAAATCAGAAAGTCTAGGTACCCAGAATGAATAAATCAATGACTCATATTTATTCCAAGTGAATCTGGACCATTGATTTTCAAATTCTGAGTATATTTTATGTGTATGTAGCAGTACTAAAATAAAATCATAAATTGTGTCAATCTTCACAAGGTGAGTCAGACAAAGGGTCCACCTATCCTGCTACTCTTATTGGTTACGTTTTGTCCAGAAGTACCATGGTACAATGACTTGTATTGACGCAACTCTAATCTCTGTTGACACAACTTTAGTTTTGCTATGCAGCATTGTTTTCCGATGCGTTTTGCCAGAGTCTGTAGCAGTATTTGATAGGAAAAGCTGGAATTTTATCATTCAACTAGTGTCTTGTTTTGGTATCACAAGAAAAGGAAACGGTCCGGATTTTTCGATGGAGACAAATGGAAGAGCAACACCTAACTTAACAGGTAACACCTCTCTTTCAATATCGATACGAGTGTTTACCGCAGTGTGTTTCTTACTACGTTGCCCCTCCTAGCTGGACCTATGGGCAGACATTTTCCGGAGGACTCGAATATTCTTCTCGTCCATTAGCAGTGGGGGATTAGCTTTGGTATGGTAAGTAGATATACTGTAATGAGGAGTAGAACAATAAAGGTGACAATAGTCCCCTGGTCCTTTTGCACAATTTCTTGTTTAATAGGAGTACTAATTTATAATGCTTAACCCCAACAAGTACAAAGCCAGATTCACCAACAAGAACCAAAAAATAAATATTCCGGAGAACAATAAAATTACTGAGAACGAGAGATCCATACCAGAACCATAGAAGCCTGGTACGGATCCCAAATTCAAAAAAAAAAACAAAAATGGAGGTCCTCTGCTGCAGGACTTGTTCTCCGAGAGATTTCTCAAACGGAAACTCTCAAAGCTTCCTCAAGTTCCCGCTCAACCATAAGCCTAGTTGAGTGTACATATCTTGCATCATCAACAGCGACATCTAAATCCAAGTCTACAGGTTCCACGGTGAAACGATTTCCAATTGCTTTTACTGTCTTAGCAATAAAGACTGACCTCGTCATGTAGTCCTTCATTCGACATATGAATTCCATGTGGCCTCTTTTCTGCAGATGTTAAATTCATAAATGAAACTTTCTCATAAATCTGGACTTTAAAAGTTGATGAACCTTCAAAGTTCAAAGCATAAAACCTCTTTTCAGTTAGAATGTTCCAAAACAATTAAAATAGAGTCATTGGATTGCCATTTTCTTCTCAATGTCATGATATCTCATCCTCAGAAACTCTCACTCTAAGTTAAGCTGTTAAGTTAAGAGAAAATGTATGACAGTATGAGCCTTCAAATGTTCTAAGGGTAAACTACATCAAGGGGTCAATATAGTTGCGCTCAAATCCACTTCAATCCAACTAGTTTCATTCTCAACACATAAAAACACAGCAGTTTCACGTGAGTTTCAGATTTGAAGATGATCCTTCAACTCTGGGGTAGCTTTGATAAAGGCGAATGCAAGTGCTAAGCCAAAACATATTTGGTTTGCAAGTGCATCGGTTCAAGAAAAATTCTTGTCAAGATTCGAGCCCTTCAAACATAGTACTCACAAAGTCACAATTGAAGTATGAAACACGAGACTATGGGAAATAAGGAATTTACGTACATACCAATCGGTACTCAGGAACCTTTTTGGGAAGCTTCAAGTATGCCATATTCCTGGACTTAAAATCCCATAAAAACGAAGTGTGGTGTATCCACCGTCTTCGGGTTATGGATTGAGCATTCCCACCAAATTTGCGATTACCAAAGACATAATCTAGGGGCAAATGGGAAAAAAGATTCCAATTATTTCCATAAAACATTCCAAAAGATTTCTTCATACAAAAGTCAATATGCAATGGATTGCACAATAATTTAGCAGCTGATGTAAATTGTGAAGATATATGCATGATTACCAAGAAGAATTGGAAACAATGGCAAAATTTATTTGCAGCAGCATAAACAACAAGATGAAAGATCAACCTCTCCATTATGTGCCTGTATTCTCCATGTCCTGACCGTGTTTATCTTCTATAGCAACAAGGGTCTGACACAATAATTATGTATAGGTAAAAGGCTCCTACATTGATGAAAACCTTCTAGCCTATAAACTAAAACAACAGTAAATCTAAAATCTTTGATGCAATGCAAAGTCCGTTTACCATTCTCACGGAGGTGAAAGTCACCAATTCCTTGGAACACTTCATTGTACAGTAAGCTGCTCCACTGCATGATGGAGCGGGGATATGGTTGCACATCAGGAACAGCATCCTTGTTGCATATAAGAGTGACAAATATTGTTCCCGGATCAACAATAACAGTGCCTCCCCCAGTAAACCTTCTGATGACAGGAATCCCATCTTGTAGCACAGGCTTAAGTTCAAGGAGTTCAGAAGGTTTCCTGCATGAAGTGACCACAAATCAAATTAATATCCTCCCAAAAATAGCAAATAAGCGAAACAGCCTAGCTTTAGTGGCACTGATTCATTCTTCAGACACCAATTTCATACTCTACTAAAGCAGAAATGTTAAGCAATAAGAAAATCATTAACCTGTGATAATAAACAAAATTCCATCACTGGACTATTTTCCTACAGACATGACTTGTTGAAGTCAAGTAACAAAAAAGTACCTTGACTCTCCCGTAGCGAAAACTACGAATCACTCAAATTCACAGAATTACCATAATGATTTCAATGTTGAGAGAAATTGATAACTCCACTAAGGCATAAACTCACATTCACAAAGTTTTTTTTTTTTTTTGGGGGGGGGGGGTGTAAATAAGAGTCAGAAAACTTGTACTTCAACGTTCTGGAATGAACCCATCACAAATTAGCTTGACTACTGCAAGAAAGAACCAAATTCATATTATTCTATACGGTAAGCATGTCTATCTAAAATGAAAGATACCTCCACTAGAATAAAATACACAAGATTAGCAATCCAAAAAAAAAAAAAATGGTAAGCAATCAAACTGATTAAAAAAAGTAAATCTCTTACCCTGAGAGCCCCATGACAATGTTTGGAGCATTTGTTCCATCATTTATGATACACCAATTATCGGAAGAAGTTCGAAGCAGCTGCTCCTCCAAGTGAAGTTGCTTTAAAATGGGTATTCCTTTAAATCTAACAAGATTCATCAATGGATGCCCCACTTTCCTAGCTTGAGGTACACTCATTGATCTTTCTAATATTGATAAAACTCCACAGCCCCTTTGATTCTAAAAGTGATCAGGATCTTTCATTCCGGTAACGAAAAAGTGTTCCGTGATTGCTGAGAAGTACCCAGGAGATGGTCAAGAATCAATCGGAATTGCAATATTCCACAACTGAAATTACAGATGAACGGACAGAATGTGATGGGCCCACACAAGCGAAGGAAGTAGAAATGGAAACTGTAACACAAATGGGGAGAGAGAGAGAGAGAGACCTGGGGATTTACAACAATCGTCGAACAGTAGAAGCCTACCCTGTTGAACCCTACCACTATATCAGGGGTCTCCTCTCCCGGTCTGGATTGGCTTCAGGATTTGTTTGGAGCATGCGGAAGGGAAAGGAAAAGAAGAGAAAATAAAATGGGAGGAAAACGAGAAAAGTGGGCGGAAATTTTCACTATTTATAAGGGGTGTTTGAGAGCTTTATTTTTAATTTTTAATTTTCAATTTTTTGGTTTTTTGTCTTTTTAGATTTTGGTCAGAATGTATTTTGAATTTGGTAAGAGTGTTTTGGAGGAATGTTCAGAATACATTTTGCAACAAGAGTAGTGTTTTGAAGATATGTACAAAATATATTTTGTGGGTCTTTTTGTTAATTAAAATGAGAAAAGTCAAAATTGAGAAGTCAAAAAACTCCTCCACACCTCTTTTTCACTTCTCCTCTCTAAAGTCTAAAATGGAAAACTCATTTTCTTAAAAGTTATTTTGGCTCAAGTCTCCCAAACATCCAAAACCCAAAAATGTGAAAATGAGAAGTGGAAAAGGGGCTCCCAAACACCCTTACAGCCCGTTTGGATGGCGTATTGATTTTGGAGGGATTAAATATTAAGGGGGGGTAAAATAGTCGAGGTGACTAAATAAGAAGGGTGGACCCACATTGATGTGATAGTTAAGAAGGGAAATTAAATAATACATGGTTTGGATGTGGGATAAAAAAAGGGGATAAGGAGGATGGATCATGTCAAAAGACTTTCTTACCGTTGATAATGCATATATTGAATTATGTATATATATATATATATATATATATAATTATTTAAAACCCAAAATTAATTAATTTCATGTAATATTAAACATTTAAGTTATAATACTCCCTCTGTCCCTTTTTAAGTGATCCATACAGGAATACGTGCAATTTCAAACCCCTAAAAAACATATTTCTCGATATAATTTTGTAATTTTTTTTATACCAACTTAAAGTGCTCATTGAGTACTTTAATTTGGTGCAAAAAAAATTAAAAAGGTTCTATGGAAGTGCCTTTTTTAACGTCCACAAAATACACGTTTCCCAAGCGGATCATTTAAAAAGGGACGGAGGGAGTACTTAATTGTA